>JANTPZ010153950.1:1963-21586 GCA_025593235.1 Vachellia pachyceras
AATTCAACTCTCCCTCATTCCATGAAAATTTTGGCAGCATAACCCCTTAGGTTTTGACATCCCAAATTTACAAAATCAACAACCAACCATCAAACAAGTACAATATATATACCAAACTACTCCTTACAACACAAGGAGCATTTTGCCTACCATTATTAGCTCTAACTCTTCCTCTTTCTCACTTTCTCTCTCAAGAACTCAATATTCCAGCAGCCAAAATTCATCATAATCCATGAAATTAAACCATTGAAAGTGAAGAGGAAAGCCTAGAGATTAAAATAGAGAAGATTTCATCAAGAAATCCCACTTACCTTGAAGTTTTGTGAAGATTTTCTTCTTTTGACCTCAAGAATGGAAGACACCATTTCCTCTCCTTCCTCTTCTCTTTCTTGTCGTGAAAAGTGGCTGAAAGTGGTGGGGACTTTTCTGCTTTATTTAATCTCACTTAAAAGAAATGAAAGGCTAAGATTAAGCCTTAACACTTAAGCTTAATCTAAGGAATGAGATGATGCCACCTTAAGGACATTTGCTTAGCTCTCATTGGCTCTTTAAAAGCAGAAATAATGGCTGTAATGGGCTGGTAGAATCTGGTTTGGTTAGCCCAACTGGATCCCATTCGGTTACTTTTACCGATTACACTTTTTACCGGTAAACTTAACTTTATTCCGGTAAATCTTTTTCTACTTTTCTGTAGATATTTTCTTCCTCATTAAATCTCCATATTTTCATCTTGAATATAACAAAATTATTATCCCCAAAAGACCGTTTACTTATCTCAATTTTTACAGGATTATTTTATCCTGTCCAAAATCCCTGAAACGAAACAATCGGAGAGCAAATTTCTTTTAGGGCCTTGAAAAATACTATATTTTTCACCGATCCTCTAGCCCTTTTCCTTTCTCCAAAATGCCCTCTAGATTTTCCAAAATTAATTTTCAAAATAATTATTTTCTGAGGATTTTTTGGGTATTTTTCCCAATTTTCGGGAAAATCACCTTAATTGTACACTGGATAATAATTTTATCAAATACTATATAATTCACTGGATTTTCTATATTTTTCTCCAAATTTTTGAAGAGCTCCTAATATTTCAAATAATTATTTTTCCTCTTTTACCCTTCAAAATTCTGTAGACGGAAATCGGGTCTTAATTTGGAAAATCCGTGTTACATCATTACGATCTGTAAGTAGAGATCTATCTATTGGGCATCTGTAAATTTTCTGATATTTTGGTCAACTGGTTGACTTTTTGACTTTGACTTTGTCAAATAACCAAAATACCCTTTAACTTTTTCATAATTACCATTTTGCCCTTACTTTCTCTACTTTTTCCAAAATTACTATTTTGCCCTTACTTTTGATACTGAAAGACCTTTATGCCCTTGGTCTTTTCTTAAACGGCATATGGGTCACTTCCTACAAGGTTTCCCATCCTCATATTGCTTCTAGGGCAAATATACTTAATTTTGGAATTCACACGGAACTCCGTGCCTGAACTTCGGCCCTTAGTCTTTCTTTCTTTTTGAGCTTTCTACTTTTCGTCTCTAATTCATCATCATAATCATCATATTAGCCTTTATCTCATTTAGTATGAAATTATGGATATTACAACCATCACCCATTAAGATATTATGATTACCTGTTTCATCAGGCTTAGGATTAACAGATGCAGAGCTAAACGCAACATGGTGAGTAGCACCACTGTCCAGGTACGAAGCAGGATCATGCCATGCATCATTCTCAGCTGTGTAAACAGAAGCAGAAGAGGAAGCATTAAAACCCAAGGCATTGGAACTACCAACTCTCTTCACAGCAGGACCGTCGTAATCTTTATCATATTGCCTGTAACAGGTGAGAACTTCATGCCTAAATTTCTTGCATAGTTGACATTGTGGCTTCTCTTAACCTTCGAACCTCCTATCTGCATTCCAACTTTTGAAGGATTCACGTCCACGAGTCTTGTTTCTATTACCACGAGCTCTCCATGAACCACGACTAGCACGGTTATCCTCAGCTCTCAGAATCAGGTGAGCAAAGGCATTTGTCACAGAGGTAGTGCTGTGTAACTATTCAAGGTGAGCTTCAAAGGTCATAAGCTTGAGGTGTAGCTCCGCCCAGCTCAGGTTCTCTTTGTCAGTCAAATAAACCACAAGTGGGTTGTAATCTGTATCGAGTCAAGAGAGAACATGTGCAACAAGGTCTTCAGCCAGAACTGGACTCCCTGCTAGCGCTAGTTTATCAGCCAACGACTTCATCTTAGCTAAATATTCCTCCATCTTCAGCGAGCCCTTCCTTAGTCACTGAAATTCGAATCGAAGTAGCTGAACTCTTGCTCTGGTGTTTACTCTAGCTAAGCTCTTTACAGAGACCCAAAGCTCACGTGAGGTCTTACATTGCGTCAACTAAGAAGCTATCTCCATGGTCATCGTACCGTAGAGCCACGCAAGGAGGATCTGGTCAGTGGTAAGCCAGTCTTCAAACGTCGGGTTCAGAATAATATCAGTACTAGCATCAAGAGTGTATTCCGGCAGCACGGCTTTAGTGCCGAGGACATAGCCATCAAGGCGATGTCCACGAATAATGGGAAGCAGCAGTGACTCCCAGAGAAGAAAGTTTACTCCATCAAATTTGACAGAGATGACCTGATTCAAGGAGCTCAGGAAAGGCACTGTTTTAGTTGAGACAAAAGGAGAAGACGATGATGGATTGGCGAGGGTGTTAGTGCGGCTAGTGACCAGGGTAAAGGAGGTGGTGGAGTTGGTCGAGGTAAGTCTATTTGCAGTGGGCTGAGGTGACGTCTGAGCAGCAGGGGTCGAGTTTCGAGAAGGGGAAGCCATGACGTGTGTCTCACAGCGCTCTGATACCAAGAAAGAGGGACAGCAATGATAGAGACAGACTAAAATGAGAAGGTGGCTCGAATGAATTATCCTTCAGAGCACCACATATTTATTGCTACAGTGATGGTACTACACAAATAATAGCGTGCCACCTGTACACATGCTCAGATAATTCTAGAATCCTATTTGTAAATTCTAAACATGCTAAAGATAAGAAGTAACACAAGGTTAAAGAATATAATTACATATTACACACACAATTCTAACTAGAGCAAATATCATCTTGTTGAATTTGGTTAATTTCATCCGAAGAGGATAGTTGATATTCTTCACCTGAAAATGTTTCAATTAATAAAATGTTTAATTGCTGAAGAATGGGTTCTTTGATTGTCAAGGCATTAATTTTCTTTTTAAGCGTACAATATTTTGCCATATGGCCTTCTTTTTTGCATCAAAATCATAAAAGTTTTCCTTTGGGAAGACCAAACAGTGATTACTCCTACGCCTTATCCAAGGTTTTTTAAGTATTTTTTGACATGGTGTTTTTGTTCTTTTTTCTCATTTTTATGTTTAGATTTAGACCATTTACAAGCAAGAAAACCGAATTGCTCACAATTTTGGATCTTTATTCTCTTGTTTATCCTAGGTATTTTCTGTTGAGGGATTTTTCTTTGCCAAGTTGGTTTTGGATTATATCCTCTTGTCAAAGTTTTAAGGCAATGTTTTGGACAATTGCAATGAGTTATCCTAGGTTAGATTGTTGTAATGGATTTGACAATTACCGGTTTGGTTTCTGATTTTTTCTCTAATCTTATCACCTAAAGAGGTAGGAAGACGTACGAGAAATTTTTCTTTCTAGAGAGGATGATTTCCATCTTCTCTGGTGAGAACACGAGTTAGGAAAGTATCTTTATACCACCTAGTGCTAAGATTTGGCACTTAAGATTGGACAAAAGATCTCTAGATTTGTCTCTCCAAAGTGAGGGATCTCCTATAAAGTGTTGAACTATGCTAACTATAAAAGATTTAACTACTATGCTAACTATAAAAGATTTAACTAAGGCATGCACCATTTGACCATTGTTAGTGATAAGAGTTCCATCATGAGATATTTTGACAGCTGAGAGGATTTGGGTTTTTTGTTTATTGGTAAGGTTTTAATCCCACCACCTCTGAGCTGTTCAATAAAACTAGAAATCAATATATGACCAATATCATCCTCTTCACAGTTATTATATATGAAATAGGCATTAGTCACCATAGTCATTTGCTGGAGAGTTTCAAGGATATGGGTTTCAGATTTTCCAGCTATGTTCTAGACATAGATGTTATTTGCGTTGAATTGTTTGAGTGTGGTATATCTTTTTTCAAGAGCCAAATCTGGAGGAGTGGCTCGAGGATAGTATAATTTTGTTGGATTTCTCCAATTCATGTAGTTGATTGGGTTGGCTGTTGATTTTCTAGGTTCAGGATAGTCTTCGCTAATGTTAGTTTGACTGTGTTTTCCTATAATACCAATTGTTAATTTATATTACGAAGAGATAGTTCTTTGAGGAGTCTCAGCCACTTGAGCTTCCTCAATTCTTCATCAATCTTTTGTTGGAGAGTTTTGGCCTTGATATTACTTACTACGTTTTTTGGAACGGAGCAAGGTTTGAAAATTGGTTATTCATTTGCAGTACTAGGAATACCAATAGAGGATGGGAAATCCCTTTGAACAACATGATCCCTGTGAACAACATGTTTTTTAAAAATGTGTTCTCCTAGGGTTTTAAGATAGGAATTGGTGTAGTCATTTTGTTCCATAAGACTTTAAATATCTTTGGAATCTATATCTTTGGTGGAATCTTTGTTTATTAAAGGGAGAGGCCAATATAGGGACTTCATTAACTTTTAGACAAGAGATTTGGTAAGACTACTTTGGAAGGAGATTAGACTCAATATTGTCGCCTTATTTAGTTTGTTAAGAGGTGTTCACCTCTTTGGCATATTTGAAAGAATAATAATTAATGTTTTGTTTATCAACATAGGCTTCAACCAGTCAAAGAACGGGATATTTAACTTGAACGTTTCAAGCATTTTGTAAAATGTAAAATTAAAGAAAAAATCAACATTGTGTCGGCATTGAAAGAAAACGGGAAGAGAGAGAGAGAAGGTAAAGGTGAAAAAGGAAGAAGAAAAAGAGGAAGAGGGAATTAAATCAAAGAAGAAAAAATGAAAAGAGAGAGGAGAAAAGTCAAGGGAAGTAAATGAAGGAAGAAAAAGAGAAGCAGAGAGAGACAAGAAGTGTGTGTGAGAGAGAGAGAGAGAAAGAGTTTGTGTGTGGGGTTATAAATACTCAATGCACTTCCTTCTTCTCTCCATTTTTATTTGTCTCCAGAGTGTTGATGCCTTATTTTGATGATAACAAAATGATTTCAGGAATTATAAAGCTTAAATTGTTGATGATTAAGTGTTCTTGGTGAAGCACTCAAGTTCTGGGATCAAGACATCGAGTTTGTGTGAAAGTATTGAGAATACTCGAGCACTGTGTTTTAAAACTTGAGTATCAAGCATTTTCATGAGATAAAAATCAATACTTTCAGACAACATTTGAGTTTTTGTTGAAAGTGTTGCTAATACTCGAGTTCTGTACATCAATACTCGTGTTTTCCAAGTTAAAATGTTTCTAGAATCCAACACTTTAAGTGAAAACTCAAGTATTAAGATGAAGTGTTACAAACACACGAGAAATGATTTTGAATACTCGAGTATTGGTGTTAAAATGTGTTATGGCAGAATACTTTCATGTGAAACTCGAGTATTAATGTTGAAGTATTGAAAACACTCAAGTATTGTGTTTTAATACTCAAGTATCGGGCTTTGTTTTCAAAAGAATACTCAACACTTGAAGTAAAATACTCGAGTTACAAATGAAAGTATTGGCAACACTCGAGTATTATGTTCTAAATACTCGAGTATTGAGTCAAAATACTTGAACTTGATGCATAATACTCATGTTGTGAAGAAGTGTTGCCAACACTCGAGTGTTAGTTTTCAACACTTGAGTATCAGGCTAATTTTTCAAACATAGAGCAACACTTCAAGCACAACACTCGAGTATTAGTTGAAAGTGTTGACAACACTCAAGTATTGATTTTTGAATACTCAAGTATCGAGCCGCAATTCTTCAAAAATACAACACTTTCATCAAATCACTCGAGTAATGATAGAAAATCAACAACACTCAAGTATTATGGTATCAACACTTGAGCATTGTGACAATTCAAAAGATTTCACTTCTAGTTTTTCTCTGATCACTCGAGTAACAGCTGAAAACATTCCTAAAACTTGAGTACAAGAATTTCAACACTCGAGTATTTGCACTGAATTTCAAAATCATCTGCAACACTTTTATCAAACACTCGAGTAATCTCAAAAATGTTTAAGAACACTCAAGCATTGACTTTTAAAACTCGAGTATTGTGTTATAATATTCAAAATTCTTGGTTATCACTCAAGTATTAATTCTGTAGCACTCGAGCATTATTTCACCAATGGCTATTTTTTCTTTGACAGCTTTTTACCTACTCCCTGCAGCTTTCCTTATTCGTGCTCACTATGTTTGAATCTCACCTACCTTCATAAATGCATAAATACATTTTCATTAAAAGAGAAAAGCTGCCCATGCCTCTTCACAATTGTTGCAGACAGATTACACAAAGCCGTCATCATCGTCAATATTCCTGAGATGCATATAATGCTGCATTAATGGCGAAGACGAAGAGGTGGTTGATGAGAGTAACGGATATTAAACTCTATCTAACGGCAACTTCATTCCTTTCATCTATAAAAGCCCCAAACATTCATTACAGAGATAACGATCATTTTTTATGAGCATTAAAAGCTATCCATCAGTCTCTCTGTAATTTCTTCAATTCTTACTCTGAACTTCATTGATTTCTATCTACTCTTTGAGAGAGTTTCCTTGAGCAATACTTTCTGTAAATCTATGAGATAATTCAAGGTTAGGACCTTGAATTTGTTGGATTGAGATTTGGGTAGAAGAACAGAAAGTGTAAGACTCTGTTTCATTGAGAATTGTAAGGGGGAGTGAGAATCTCCATTGTATAGGCTGGTGAGCCTGATTTATTGGTGTTTAGTGGATTATAAAACTCAGAGATGCTCTGAGGACTGGACGTAGGTTAGATGGACCGAACCAAGATAAATCTCCATGTTCATCCTCCTTTTACTCCTTCAGTAACTTTACTCTTATCTTGATTTAAGTTTCAAAATTTTTTAATTTGACCAATTCACCCCCTCTTGGTCAAATCCTATTCTAACAAAGAGAAGCGAAGGAAGTGCATCTCTCAATTGATTTTATTAAGATAATTTAGGTAACTAAAATCTCTTCTTTTCAATAAGTTTCTTTTATAAAATTTTTTATATATTTTTTTATCTTTCTGATGGTGTTAATTTTATTCTGATCAATAGAAATTTTTGAAGTTGGTATTTTGAGAAGTATTGAGTTTTAACAATATAAATCCATAGTAATGTACATGTAGAGGGATTTTAGTTTATGATTTTACATGGATTGTATTTAGATAAGGTTATTTTATTATTTTAAAATACTTGTTGTAGAAATATAAGTAACAATTGCTATTTTTGAACTGGTGGGTTGCTTAAAATTTTGTTAAATAATTTATTTGAGTTATTAAAAATGGTATTAGTATTTCTAACGGTTTAGATTGTTTGGAAAAATATAAGTTTATTAAATAACAATTTTATGTTAAGAATATAAATTTTAAATTAGAGATTTTGTATAATGATAATTATTCGGTGTTAAATTATGATTTAATTGAATTATTAGAATCAAGAGAAATACAAAAAAAATTTTAAGTAAGAATAAATAATTGAGATTTGAATGCAAAATTATAATTTTTGGGTAATTAAACTTAGAAATTTTAAAGTTAGTTAGGTATGTTAATTATGTAATTTGTATATTAAAATTTGTGTCTGCATTATTGTGAAGATTGGTGTGCGGGTGTGTGTGTTCCGAAATTTTGAATTGTACTCTTGGCTTCTAGAGTTGTTGAGGTTAAGCTTGGAGTTGAGGTAACCGGGGTTAATTTATTTAATATGCACTTTATGGACTGTAAGGTATTTTTGGAACATTACTTTCTTTTATAATATTTATATGTGTTTTTTAAAGATCATGTATATGTTGAATATTTACATTTATCAGTGAAGCAGTGTATTTTCCAACATATATGTATGGGTGATGATTATAGTTGAGATGATTGCTATTGTGGTGATTATGAATTATGTGGATTGTTATTATTGTGGGATGTTGATGAAAGAAAAAAACATATTACTGAGTGTATTGTATTATTTTATGGGATTAATTGGGTTGTGTGGAAGAGATGCGGTATTGTGTGCCCATCGACTCTCTCACTCTTAGCCCAAATTTGAGTTGAGTGTTTTGGACGGACACCTTCCTATTACGGTATATTTGGTGGTGACATGGAAGGGGGCAGTGTTCTTGATGTGACTAGCTAACCTTTGGCCGGGTATAATAGCACTAATAGACTGTACCACATCCAGAAGTTATAAGGGGGAGCAAGATGAATGAGTGGGGACGGTTTCATTTATTGAAAGTATTATGTTCTATTTTGTTATTGAAATCCTAATGTAATTACTGATAAACCTGCTTCTCTGGCTTACATTCCTTTCTTGCATATTTTATAAATTGATTTTCGTTACGGGACTTAATGTCTCACCCCATGGAATTAACATGTTTTTTCAAGCTAGACCTCTTATCAAAATAGTGGTCTAGGAAAGCAGGTAGAGACATTAGCGTTTGTAACCTTGTATGCCTCTGGAATTATGGGAATTGTAATATTTATATATTGCCATCATAGGATCATCATGTTATTATATACTCTGAATATGTTTTCTTCAAGATGACACTATGGAAAAAAATATGGACTAGTGGGCTGCGTTCTAACCCTTGTGTTAATTGTGCCCTTAGTCTTATGTTTGTGACAATGTGAAAGAATGAAGACTAGTGGGCTGGGTTTTATCCCTGATGTTGACTGTGCCCTTAATCTTATGTGTTGACTATTGCAGTGGATTTGTGGGCGATGTTGTGCCCAAGATCCAAATGTGTTAATCTGAAGAAATGAGACAAAGTTTTGTGAAAGTGAAAAAAAATTGTTCTTTAACCATGGTTAATTGTTTATTAATTGTTAATTAGGCTAAATGCCTGGATTAGTAGAAATGGTCTTTACATAAAACCTTTCTTGGATAGATTTTCTAGATTTGTAAATGTTGATATATTATGAGATATATTACCATTAATGTGAGATTAATGATGAGATGAATTCGGGATACGATTGTGATTATGTCCACATTATTAGGGATATACTTATGATTCTATAATTATGGTTCTGTACAACCCTCAATTGTATAGATACCCTTTGAGGGTACATCAAATAGTAAGGATTATTTAGAACATTCTCCTTCTTTATCTAATATAGTATCAGAGCCCTAACGTTCCTTTGTTTTTTCACCGTTGATCTAGTCCAAACTTCGTGGTACTGTTCGCGGCGTGTCACTGTTCAATCCGTCCGTACACGTCCGTTTGCTTCTATCCGCTTCGTGCGTTCAGTGTTTTTTGGGTTTGTTTTTTTATCGTTGGTTACTTCTAGTTTGTTGGTTTGTGACATTTGGTTGCTATCAGTTTGCTTTTCGATTGTTTCCGGCTGTTCTCTCCTTCCCCCAATGTCGACTACATTCTCCAGTGTGATTTAACTGGTTTCATGGCTGGTTGGTGACGTCTGGTGACTAGGCTTTGTTGGAGTTCATTGTTGTGCTCATTTTGTTGCTGGTTGTTGTTTCTGGACCGTTTGTTGTTGTTGGCCATTTGCTGGTGTTTGGTTATGTTCCTAGTCAAATGGTTCTATTGCTGTAACTAGAACGTGGTGCTGATTCTATTGCCATAACGTTTCTACTCCTTGTTACTTCTGGTTTCATTTGTTTGTTTCTGCCGCTGTTTGCTCTACTTTATTGGATATTGTGGTATTCCCGCTGTTATTGTGTGGCATTTTTGCTATTGATGTTGCTCTGTTGCTAGTCTCATTTGTTGATTTCATCTTATGACTGAGTCTAAAGCTAGTGGTACTCCTAACGTCATCCCGGTTACGACTAGGATTACTGATCACAAGTTGAATTTGACTAATTATCTGGATTGGAGCAAAACCATTCTTATGTATTTGCAGAGTATTGCAAAGGAGGGTCACTTGACTGAGGCACCTCTGACAGATGCGTCTAGGCTTACTTGGGCTCGAACAGATTCTCACTTGTTCTTACAGATCAGGAACTCCATTAAGAGTACTATCCTTCCTTCTATTAGCCATTGCAACACAGTTAAAGAAATAATGGATTATTTGGAGCTTTTGTACTTTGGGAAAGAGAATATCACTTGCATTCATGAGGTCTATAAAGGATTTTATCGTGCTGAACAAGGAGACTAGCCTTTACAAACTTTCTTCATGGATTTTAAGCTTATATATGAGGAATTCAAGATGTTGATGCCTGTTGATGCTGATATTCCGACATGGGTGGATAACATGGAGAAACATGCTATTTGAGCTTCCTTACTGCTCTTCATACTAAATTTGAGATAATTCGCTCTCAAATCTTGTCTAGTTCTGAACTTCCTACTCTTTAAGATATCTATTCTCGTGTGTTGCAAGCTGACAGATTATCTCAACCGACTCCTAATCCACAAGCTAGAGCCTTTGTTGGTGGTAGTGGGGGGTCTGCTCAAAGAAATCCAAGAGAACCAAGGCCAAGGACTACTAATCAGCCTCTAGTGGCATTGTCTGTTTCTATTAAAAGGAACCAGGTCACACGAAACATTATTGTCGCAAGTTATAGAACAAACAGTTCCGGTCTGGTTCTGCCAATATGGCTATAGCTCCTGATGATGTTCCACCGCCTCCCCAACATCTGCCCACCACCACTCCTAGTGCTCTTGCTACCAGTAGAGTTGACTCTTGCCTTACTACTTCTTCCTCAAAGTGGATCACCGATTCTGGTGCCACTAATCATATGATAGGTAACCATCATCTCTTCTCGTCTTTTATGCCGTATGCCCATCCTTCTTCCATCACTATTGCTAATAGTTTGTATTCCCATGTTCTTGGATCTAGTACTATTAGAGCTACTCCCTCTATTCATTTAACCTCTGTTTTGGATGTCCTTGATCTTCCCTTTAGTAACCATTCTCACTTTTCTTTATTATAGTCAGAATAGAAATCCTGCTGTAGGAGTTTCCTATCTAATTGGAATTCTTCTTTTATGACTCCTACTATTTTAGAATAGGTTGGAGATTGAGTGGTTTGAACCTCATCGTCTTCTTCCTTTTGGTAAACAAGTCTTACCATACTGGATGATGTATCCATAACATGTAAGTATAGAACGGAAAGGGGATTTAAGGGTTCTTTAAAGCATGTAGAAATAGATCCAAGGAGGTTGATCCAAGGCTATTCTAAAGCTTTCTGGAATAGAAGGCATTCTGGATATGCTAAAGGATCTTCTTCTATCAGTTTATATAATCGCAAGAAATTAGGTGTTGGTTTAGGAACAGAAGGAGAGGTTTTTCTAAACCCCATTCCTCTGGGAGGTATACGTCTTCCCATTTAATAATTTTGGGTACCATAATATCTGCTTGAGTAGTACCTGTTAGGAATAAACAGATTTCAGTTTCTTTCTTGTAAGTCCTAACCATGGAGCACAAGAATTCATAATCTTAATTGACCCTATAGATTGAGGCTACAGGGGAGACATTTTATGTTTAAACTAAGGACATCCATGATATGTTTATCATGCAAGTGTACAAACAAATCAGGAAAACAATTGAAATGAATAGGTCTGCTATGGAGACCAGCTTCAACAGTTCCAAGAAAGAATCATAAAATTTGTTGTGCCTAGTTTCCCTAGGGCAGATTAAGGTAGCATCATTTAGACCTACATTATTAGAGGTTTTAAAGCAACTTGGACACAACCAATATGGAGGAATTTGTACTTCGCTTGGTGAATTTTTATGGAATTTTCAGACAGGAGGCGAATATCATCCATGCCTGAATTGAGAGCAATGACTTCCTTCACAGATCTGATGACATAATCAGAAGATTGGAGAAACTTTTTATTGGGCTGTAAAGCTCATTTTTATCAATGTTTGGGATGGTCCAAACACTAAAATTTTGATTGATATCCTCAAAATCGATCTCATTCTTGAAAATATTGTTTGATGAGGAAGGACTTCCTTTTTTTTTGGCCAAGGGAGGATGTAGTCAGAAGAGCGGGTAGAAAGAGAGCCAGAAAGAGAATGATTTAAACATAATTTGCAAATCTCCCTCTCCAGATATCATCACCATCTGGTTCCATAGGAATTTATTAGATAAGAAAAAAACTTAGGTTTACTCATGGAATTATTATCAATATCACATTGTATGTTTATATGAAAACAATAATATGCTAATAATATTTTCTCTTAACCAATGACTTAAACAGTGAACTCTAGTTCCATATGAACATTCAAGCTGGCTTCTAGACTAACTACCCAATCCACATTGGGTCTTATTGCCGTAACCTTGAAAAACGAATGAAGTCCTTGTGATAATGCTAGAACACTAGCATGTGTGCTATCGGGAAGAATACTATTAGGGATACTTGTGTTTTTATACTAACATTTTTCTAATGCGGAAGATCAAACAAAGCTACAACCACAAAGCACACTTTTCCAAGTGATATTCATTTTAGTTTCATTAGTAATCCAAAGTCTTTAATTCATCTAACATATCCCTACTTCCCTACTGGCTCTGATACCAGGAGGTCGTAGTGGCCGTGGGGATGAGGAGGGAGAAAGGAAGGAGTGAAGTAGAAACTAAGGACCGACACAGAGTAGTTATTAGTAGATAACCGACGTCTAAGTGCCTAAGAGAGTTAGCTAACGTTGTTAGCAACATTGAACTAACGTTTTAAGACATTATAGAAGTCGGTTATTTGTAAACAACCAAGTCTAAAACGTTTACTACCAATATTTATTCATCCTTGTCATTTGCATCTAACATTAGTCATATTTATGACCAACATTACATATTTCCCAATAACGTCATATAAATAGCTGACATCTAATTGGTCAAGAAACAACGTCAGACGTCTAATCTCTTTTTTTCTTTTATGTTAGATGCCCTATTTGATTGGCATATGATGCGGTTCCTGCATTAGTGTAGAATCTAATGTGACTATTAAACACCAGATAGTTCAGATACCAAAAATGAAAGAAAAAGGTTAATGCTGAAAATGCAGGCCAGAAGACTCCAAATCTTAGCTAGGCACAAGAGATTTACATGCTTCCATTACCATTTATTATTCTTCATGATCCATAAACTTATGAACATCCCATCAAACAAATTTTATCGAGAGGGAAGAATCTAAAACTTATTTGTACCAAGATTCCCACTGCTGGTCCATGACTCTTGGACTTGCAGAGAGTACTGCAAGTTCCAAAGAACGTCTTCTATTGAAGGTCGATTGCTGGGAACTTTGAAGAGACAGTTGATTGTGATTTGAACTGCGGTCCTCAGTGATTCATATGCATAGGTCCCTTGAATTGATGGATCTATTGCACTTCTTATTGTTGATGCTGCTTCTGATAAGCCTCTCTCCAGCTGAAATTATATATACATATGATTAATAGGGAATTAACTGAACATAAGAAAAGAACAATAGATAACTTGGGCCAGCATGTTTTCTTTTTCTTTTCGCTTATGAGGCAGCAAATCTTGTGATTTCTTAAGAAATTTGTGCAAAATGATACTCCCTCCAACCTAAATCACAAATTTGTAGATATTAAAACAATTTAGATATTTGTAAAAAAAGACTATTGATATCCCTAGTTATTTTAATCATGTACCCTCCCTCCGATCTTAAATATAAACTTTCGTTGGTTTTATATTTAGCGTGGGAGGAGAGAGTATAATAGGAACTACCCTCTTGATATTCATGTGATCGAAAGGAGAATTTAGGGAAAAAAACTATAAATTCAGGAAACAAAGAGAACTGAGGTCTTACATTTAATACAAGAGAGAATATGATTGGGTTAAGATTCAATTTTATCTCTTAAGTTTTGCATATAAAATATGAGTATTCACAAGTTTTTGTTAGATCAATAATGTCCCATAAGTTTTAAAAAAGAAGCAAAGTCGCTCTAACCGTTAAATAGTTATGATTGTTGACATTTTTAATGATTAGGATTGGTATTACTTGTTTTTTAATACTTTTATAATAACATTAATCCAACAAAAACTTTTGAATAGCCACGGGTCTTGAGTGAAAACTTTTGGGATAACATTGAACATTAATTCAATATTATTTAGCGCAAAAACATGTTAAATACGCATACCTCATCCTTCAGATCCTCTATTTCACTGGCAGAGGAAAGTCGTTTGCCAGTAATGACTTCAAGAAGAATAACACCCAACTGATAGATATCTTCCTTTTCTGGTGTATCAATTCTACACATGAAGATCATGATCATAGCATATAATTAGATTAAATCATGAAGGGGGAAAACAGATAATAAGGGGGGAAAATATGAAATAAACTAATGAACATACATCTAAACAAGTCGAATAAATATTTAAAAAGATTCACATTTGACATTAACAGTAATTGTTATTTTTTCCCTCAAACCAAATTTATCAGAATCAATAATAATTGTTAGTGGTATTAAAGTAAGTACCTTGCAACATGATTGTGACCACTTTGTTCAAGAAGTGTGCTCTCAAAACCATTCTGAAAAAATGGAAAGGGAAGGTGTATCATTAAGAGTAATAGTTAGTTACAGGCTTCAAATATATTACTCCATATAATCCTTAATACAAGATATAGTTAGAAATTAAATTTGGTCCTAAACATAAAAAAATTTCAATTCATTAACTCCCAAATTTATAACATTTTCACATAGTATCTTATTGAATGCAAGTTTTCATTCAAGCATAGACATAATGAAAGAGTGCATTTTAGAGACCGGTGGGCACTGGGCGTAGTGAGAGAACTAATCCCTCACAATACGATGAACCAATGTCTGAAACCTCACTAGAAGATGTGACCACATTTAGTATTTGACAGTACCTTGAATATGAGTGTCTCCAGTAAAAGGATACCCATGTTAATAAACAAAATGGTGCCCTATAAGAAAATCAATTCATATTTATTATAAATAACTAATTTAACCGATTGTCTTAATCTACCCAGCAGTTGTTTAACTGTTACATTAAGGACAAGAAGCAGTAGATAGAGAATAATCAGTTGCTACTTTGCAATTTCATATTCAATAATTATCTGCTCTAACCTTGAATGGCAAAGGAATGTTATATCCAATGAGTTTGGGGTTGAGATTATCATCAAGCAAAATTTTGTGAATGCGTAAATCGTTGCCAAATAAGCCAGGAACAACACCTGTGTGCAAGAACTGTGTTCCCCTTGCAATTCCTATGCTTATTGCCATTCTCTGTGGCCATTTTAGCACTTGCTTCTTTCTCAAATCTGTCAGGTCAAAATATTCGCCAAAATCATTATTACTACCAGCATAACAATAAAAATATATCAATATATATATAATGAAATAGTCCCCATTATACATAATCCATTTAAGCTTTGGATTAAAATATTAACTTTACGTTGCAGTAGTATGTACTACATTTAGGCAAAAATATATATCTAGCTTTCTTGGGTTAATTAATTTTCCCATTGTGATAAAATATGATTATATGAAATATATAACTTAAAATTTGATATATTATTTGCATACAAAACTTCAAATTTGATATATTATTTGCATACAAAATTTAAAGTTTCAAGGGTTACATATCATATAACTGTTGAAAAATACAAAAAACGGATAAATTTTTAAATTAAATATAATAAAAAGAATAAATGAATTACATATCATATAACTTTATTACTAAATGCTAAAAATATAATATAAAAATGAAATGGTTAAAATGGAATGTGTATATATATACCAATACGTCCAGAGTAAAATTAACTCTTAACCCCATATACACACAACTAATGCAAAGTTATGGACGCATTTATATCTTGTCTGCAAATTCTGCAAAAGAATCTCTGAATTTTTGTGTAATAATGGTACCTGAAAGATGGTCCCTCAGTGAGCCATTTGAGAAGTGCTCAAGGACAATGAAGACTGTGCTTCTCAGTTGAGACTGGTCTCGAGGAGTAAAGATACAGTGCCCTAACACACTCACTAAATGCCTGTGCCTCAAATTAGGTAATACCTCCATCTGTTTCATCATCAGACTCTGTGTCAAGTTCTTGTGTGTTACTTCCACACAGTTGAAAATGACCTCCTGGCCATCTCTGAGCCACCCTTTATATACCTGTGCAAGTGAAATAAATACACCTAAATAGTGAATACTACAAACACATCATTATCATTATTATTAAGATTTAAACTGCAAATTTAATCCAAAAGTTTTCCTCTATAGAAATAATGTTACTCCAAAAATTTTAAAATGAAATAATGTTACATTTACAGTTCAGAATGTTAATGGTTAACTTTACTTTTTTTTAATAGGATGGGACAACATTGTTACATTTTTAATGTATGAATTTGCCTCAAAAGTTTTTCCCGATGAACAATGTTGTCGGGGAAGATTTTTTAAGAGTAATGTTTCCCTAAAATTATTAAATATAGCAATGTTGCTATTATTATAAAAAAAATTAACTATCAATATTGGTTTTTTAACGGTTAGACAATATTGCTGAAAAATTTTTCGAGACACAATAATCGTAAGAAAATACTCTCGTCAGATATTTACAGCTTTGCGCCTTTTATTGAAACTCTCCGGTGTTGTGGGGACAATCTCATTAATCATTCAATAATAAATGAGAATTTTTCTTTGGTTTTTTTACCTTTCCTTCAGATCCTTCTGATATTAAATTTGATGGATCAAAGTTGTTTGTTGCTTCTTCTATTTCTTCTGATGTGAAAATTCTGTATGGTGGGAGTCCAAGTGCAGATAGCCTCATTGTCTGAGGACCACGTCCTTTTAGCCACAAAAGAAGAAGATCAGATTAATTGTTTGTCATTGAATGATGAAAGGAAACAGAGAGGAAAAAATTAAATCAAATTGATGCATAGCTAAGATGAATTCAAAACCACTCTTTCTGCTTCTATAAACAATATGTAAATAATTGAACTAGGTAGATTAAAAATTGATACTACAATATAGCACAATGACGTCATATGATTCATATAGCTCATGAAAACAAAGTTACATAATAATAAATAAAGAGTAAAATTGTTACAAAATAATAAATAAAGAGTAAAATTGTACATTCACCTGAAAAATTTAATAAAATAATTTATAGATAGAAAAAAAACTTCTCTCTCTTCCTTTGACGAGAGAAGTATTACCCCAAGTAATAGTGTTACATGTCCTAGGCGCTTAAAGCTGATGGGTCAGGTTATCTCCCCACCCCCATTTTTTATATGGCATCCCCACCTACATTAATTAATATCGTTCTAACATTATATGCCAGTTGTCAAAGTCCCACATCGAAGAGGCTTGGGAGGGTGCTAGGTTATATAAGCGGGTGCGCTGCATGCCCTCATAAGAACTTTTATGTGGAGAAAGGGTAGTGGATCCTTTCCTCCGTGAGGCCGGTCCAATGTGGATGAACACGGTGGCGTGGTGGGATTTGCCATGTGGATCGTTGCGTACTCCTCTGAAAGCTCTTTTGGGGGGAGTAATGCCCCGGGACACAGTGCATGATGGCAATATATATATATGTGTATCCAAGAAACGAATCTAGATCTAGAGATTAAACCATTGAATTTAAAAAAAATAGAAAAAAAAAGACCAACTTAGTAGGAAGCCGTAGATAAAAACTATCTTCATATATTTCTTTAAATGCAAGTAAGATTCGGGAGAAAAATTACTATATAACCTAGTTTGGCTTTTTGAGGGCCCGGGGAACATCCTAGTTTGATTTAAAATTAATTTGAATTCTTATATTTTATAATGCAGCATTTAGTGACAGTAAAAACTATTTTTCAATATAATTTATTATTTACATATGTAATGAGGTTTTATTATGGGCCTATTTAGTGAACAGCGTCTATAACTTGTTTTGTAGCCACCTTAATCCTATACAAAACGGTACTTTACAAATTATGACATTGAAAATTTAAATAAAAATACACTCGTAACTGAAACCTTTTAATTTTCAGAAATAATTTCACAATCAAATAAACATTTTTTAACTCACAAATATCAATTTAATATTTCGATCAAAAAAATATTAACTTAATCTGAATAACTACATGCAACGGCTACAAAATTATTAATAGCCTCCATTTAAACGAAAACATATTATCTTTTTTTCGCAACAGGAAAAAAACGTATTATCACCATATTATTTTTCAGGATTAGGTGCAAAAATGCCTAAATCATACTTTTCGAATGTGTAAAAATACCCATATATTTAAAATTGGAGCAAAAATGCTAGGACTGTTAAATAATACATAATATAGTTACTTTTTGTGGTGAATCCTAACTACTTTTGTATATGCAAATGTAAAGGTTATAACATTTTTACTATCATTTTGAGTATTTATCATTATTTATTTTTACATATTTAAAAAGTACACCATGCTGATGCACTTTTGGTAAAAACATATAGGGATTTGTGCACATTATCCCTATTCTATATGCATGTGTAAAAACTTTTTAATACAATCTTGTTGTTGATCCGTTAAATTTATCATCCCTTTGATTTTGATCACTCAAATTTAAAATATGTTTTATTCTCATAAGTTTCATTCCGTTCAAAACATTAGTATTTATAATTTAATAAAAACCTATATCATTGTGGCCATAAGGAATCAAAACTCATGATTTTAAATTTGAGGGATTAAAATAAAAATTTAGATCAAAAATTATATTAACTATAACAAATATGTAAAATAATCGCACAAAACAAATTATGAAGAGTAATATACCAAGTCAAGAGAAAAGATGATCTTACGTGCATGATCAATATTTGTTCTTGGGAGCTTATGACCATTAGATCTGTTTAAAACTTTATCATCTGCTTTTCTTCTGTTTCCTTTGAACTTCCTCCATGTGAACACAGTGAACAGTGACAGAAGAACAGCGAATCCAACAGAGCCGCCAATAACTCCAGTCGTCAAAATAATTCTCATGCCTGTCTCCTTCTTCTGGCTTCTCTCCACAGGCTTCACAGCGAAGGCCTTCTCCTAAATACAATATGAAGATGGATGTTGATGCTTGCCCGTTAAGCTTCTAGCTGAAAAGCAATTACCAGAATACAACACAGTTCGATTTGACAAGGACTTGGATGATCCAAGACAAGGAGGGAATTTCCCAATTAAGAGGTTGTCTGAGAGATTCACAAATGTTAGCTTCGAACTACAGTTTATGTTCACAGAGGATCCACCAGTGAGTTGGTTTTGAGCTACGTTTATGTGGGTAATGGAAGGAAGAGAGAAAAGAGAAGGTGGGATTGGTCCAGAAAATTCATTGAAAGAGATGTCAAATTCTTGAAGCTTGAGAAAGTACATGATTCTGGAAGGAATCTGAAACCTAAATGAGTTGTTTCTAAGGATAATTCTCACAAGATTGTTCCCCAATGAAGGGAATTCAGAACCCAGTTTGTTTCCACCCAGATTAAGTTCTTCAAGAAAAGC
>JANTPZ010153966.1:0-10189 GCA_025593235.1 Vachellia pachyceras
GAGGAGGAGGAGGAGGAGAATAACATTGAGGCAGAGGATCATCTTGATAAAAAGACTACGAAACTAGAAAAATATCGTGCTCTACTTGAGGCTGGTGATGGTTCAGATGGAGATGGTGAAGATGGTCAAGATATGGAGGTAATAACCTTCAATACTGGCCATGGTTTGGAAGACATCAGTAAGCATATACTGCAAAAGAAAGATAAAAAATTAGAAACAGTTTGGGAAGCATATCTGAGAAAAAGACGTGAGAAAAAGAGGGCTAGGAAAAGTAAATCAAAGCATTCATCATCTGATGATGATATTAGTGACAATGATCAAGATACAACTGAGCAAGCAGATGATTTCTTCCTAGCGGAGCCTCCCATGAACAGTGGCGGAGCCAGGACCCTGAACCAGTGGGGGCAATTTTTTATTTTCAAACAATGACAACAAGTTTACAAGTGTAAATAATTTGAGTGGGTTCAAATATTAAAAATCAGTGGGTGCAAAATAAAAATCTAACAAGTATTTACATATACCCCGAAAAATTGAGGGGGGGCAATTGCCCACCCTCACCCCAACGTGGCTCCGCCACTGCCCATGAAGAAGACAAAGGAGGAAAAAAGTAAGAAAGAACAGAAGCACCGGGTCGTAGATGGGGCAGATGAAGCAACCAAAGAAGAGCTTGAGTTATTACTTGCCGATGATCAGTGGGAAAATGCTGGTCTCAAGGGATATAATTTGAAGTTTAAGAAGGCCAAGGGCAAAAGGGCTAAGGAAACTATTGATGAGGCAAAAATACAGTGTTGAATGATAAATATAAATACCTTTAAATAATATATTTAGCTTCTTTAATATTCACAGCAATAGTTAACTAGTTTTTATTTTAAGGACTGGAGGTAGTAATATTTTCTTTTATTAATTGGGAAGGTTGGCTGATTTTGATCCTCTTAATTGGACTTTTCTGCTTGCAAGTTAAACTGAATTATTTCATGCTAACATAGTATTTTTGGCCTTTACAGGAGTGCAGCTTATGCTCGGCAGAGAGCTCATAAACTACAGAAAGGAGATATGACATTTTGGCGGAAGAGGAGCGGGTGAAGCTTTCTAAAGGAATTGAGTTCTCATCTAATGATGCTGAGTTCTCATCTAATGATGCTGACGTAAAGAAAGGGGAGGAAGAAGGATCCGATGTTTTGCAATCAAAGAAGGAGAAACATGAGTTATCATCATTGATCAATTCGGTTAAGATGAAGTCAAAGCAAGTACAATTACCCTGACATGACGAGAGAAAGGGAGATGGCAAATTATTATTTGGATGTATGAAGAAAAGGAAGCGCTAGAGTTTCTACCATTGGTTCAATGAACTGATGCAAATGAACCGATCCATATTTAGCAATGGAAGTCCTCGTTGAAAATGGAGTGTCCTTTTGTTAAAGGGGATATTCAAGAATATCACAAATTCTATTATAAGCTAAATGTGTCAATTCTATTATGTATCAGCACACTACACTATCTACAAACGCATGATTCTAATAATAAGATCTAGAGAATCGGAAGCAATAATGATTTTTTTTTTCTGTGCTCGACCAAACTAAAAGCCTATAACGCACTCGAAAATTTAAAGTAAAACGAATGCTTTAAAATAATACAAAATTGATCAACTAAACCAGGGCTAAAAGCGGAAGAAGAACCACTACAAATGTGAAAGTAAAAGGGTTCCAATTGGGTAGGCCATTTGATTGGTTAGATGTATCTTCAGGATTTACAGCAAGAGCAGGTGTGTGAGATTTGCTGGAGTTGGAATGCACGCCATCGTAACCTGAGGAGAACCATCTCATCGCAGTTAAAAATATTAACGTACTTGATAAAAAATAAGCAAAGCTTGGACCCATAAGAGGTAAATCATACTCACAATTGGATTCTTTCCAACCAAGAATCATGTTATCACGATCAAAGACTATGCTGTAACCAGTCATGAAGTTCTCTGCATGAAGATCAATAGAAAACGTCAATTTTCCAATGTTAATAATCAAGAAATAACTCTACGGAAGTCAGATAAGTTGTTTACTGCGAAACGTTGGTGTGCGATTTGTTTAAACAAACGTGATAACCACCACAAGTCATGCGGAACATATATTGCACCGTATAATAAACTTGCATGTGACACTTCATGACCATATGATTTTATTAAAGCGACCTTTTTTATGGAAAAAGAGGTTAGATCAATTAGATACTCACGTCCAATTATATTCACGTCATCACTTTTCACAATAGCAAGGCAATATCCGGATGGAACATCCTGCAGAAGGGACATCACAAGACTCAGGAGAGTGAGAAGAGGTATCAGTTACCAGAATGTATTAGTCAGACCAATGTCCTCACCCCATTATAAAACACTAGTAGCGGATCAGTGACATAGTAATTGTCCCCACCCTTCATGGTAAGATTCAACATAGGGACTTCGAAATTGGTCTGATATGAACTGCAGGTAATACGTGAGTCACGCTAATTTGAAAAGACAAAGCAGAGAAAGTTGTGGTTTCGCTACAGAAATACCAACCTTAAATCATAGCAGAACTCAAATGGGAGATCTTCGCCAGGACCTGATGAATGTCGGTTTTCTTTAATCAGAGAATTGAACTACAAAATAACAGCAACTGAGTTACTCGGCACATGAATGGTGGAAGACAAATAATGCCATTTTGAAGAACTGCAAGTTACTCACACTCGTAGTGATTTTTGTATAAGCTGGGTCTTTTAGGTATGTAAATGAGGTACCAGAGTCAAAAATTGCATAAAACTCAAGATCGACAGCATTTCCTCCAACAATAATTTGAGTGATGCTGATGTTGTAGGTTGGTCTGTCAAATATGTTTCCAGGTAAATATGCATAACTAGTGTGAAAGTATCAACTGTGGATGTAACTGTCAATTTTTTAGATCGAAAATATAGAACAATAGGCACTTACTGTGATGATCTCAGGTTGAACGGTGTTTTTCCTTAGTCTGAGCTGCCATTATCTCCAAACCTGATTCTTCCGACACCATCAGCTCCAAAACACATGGAAAATGAATTCGAAGTGAGCCCTCCTTTAGCTAAGATGCTAGGTACTGAGATGCTATTCATACCAAGTCCAAGTAGACCATTCGGAGCTGCACCGCACAGGAATGAACCAGTCTGATTTTGACCACATCTGCATCAGATGTTATATTATCTCCAGGTTAATAATAACGAATGGTATAGATGAATGAGAATCAAACAGCCATAATAATGAAATGTTTTTTAAATACTGATGTTAGAGACTTCAGTATTCTAATGGTTAGCCAGCTAAAGGTTTCGTGCACATAGACTCTGTTACGAGCATCATCCTTCCTGAGGGAAAGCTTTTAGCAAAGATCTTGTAAAGTTATTTACCCAAAAGTAATGCGTGCATCATCTTCCTTTTTCTGATCATCATCTGTAATCAAGTGCAACACATCCTCTACCAGAACCCCAGAAGATGAAGTTCCGTTTGAAAGATATTGAATTTGATATCGACAACTGCTGCCAGATGAAGGGCACTGTCTTCGTTGCTCACACAAGGTGCTGTTGCATAGCACACTCTTGCTCGTGGATGATGCATCAGGACCATAGATATTAAGATTAATGGCCTGTCAAATAGAAGTATGAAGTAAATAAATACCACCAAACGGAAACTTTCACATAAATATTTATGTAAGCCTTATCATGAGAAAACAAACTTGCCAAAATGACCACAATCAAAGTGATATACACATAAGCTCCAGTAAGTAATCGCGATGCAAACAGAACTTCATATATGGTCTTTTCGTGGCAAAGCAAACTAAACTATTTCTAAGATGACAAATGTCGGTCACACCACCATGCAGCTTGAAGCTGTCAAAGCAAAGATGGGTTTGTTCTTTTGTCTAATAATTCATCAATGTAATAATAATTTAAGCTTGAAAGTTGTGTTTGAAATAGAAAATGCATTGCATAGGTGAGGCTGGAATCAACTTCATTTTGCTTAGGATATTACAGAGAATCTTTCAGTTGAGATGAAATTTCATAGAGGAAAATTTGTTGTCATCAATAGCTTGGGTTTGATTCTTGGTGAGCACCTTGCAGTATATATTTCTGCTTCTCCCTTCTCACTCTCCCAACAAATAAACGTTAACTAAGAATATGCAACTGCTGCGAAGGAAGGAAAAAACCTAAGAAAAACTGAAAATGATTGAAAATGAAAGTAGGAGATGCCAAAGTTGACAACCCCGGTGTACCTGTCCACTTCCTGACGGCAACGATTGAGCACAGCTGGAACAATTGCACGGTAACCAGAATAAGTCACTGCCCGTATCCAATGCCACAAGAAACGATAAAGATGGTGTCCCAACAGAAACATTGGCATAATGTAGACTGAAATCCAAAATAGAGGCAACTCATTAGTTACAAAGTTTTTACTCAACGAGGGTCCTGGTAACAGAATCCTTCGTGCTTTGTGTTTAACTACTTTAGATTCAGCTATGATTTTTATACCGTGATTGTAAATGTAAATATACCTTACACATTGGCAGAGTCTCAAAGAAGCATGAACATAGTGAAATTTAATAAAATATGAAATAATCATGTATAATCTGATAAGTGTTGCAGAGAAAAACACGTTCTTACTTAAGTGTCCTTGCATCGGAGCAGGGTATCAATACATCTTTCCTGGCCAATAGAAGAGTCATCGGTTTTTTTTTTGGCCAAACATGGTGTCAACATTAACTCAAAAGAAGAATGCGTCAATCCATCAAACTGAAAATTATCTTTTGACCTATAAAACACTACAGACCAATTGAGTTACTCGCGGATATTATCTGAATGTCAAACTCAATTCAAAATGCAGATGGCCAGATACTATCTAATCCGAAAGGAAAATGAAAATTCATGAAAGTGGAAGAATAAATTTTAGTAGAGGCTGAAGAAGTCATACTATCCAAAGGAGCTAAGGTGAGTTTCATTGCCACCGGCAAACGTTAGAACCGTCCGATCGCCTCCGGCTAGTCCGCGGCCTCGGAATATACGGTCTCGGAGGGACATGGCAACATAGTATTCCCGACTTCCCTTCTCTGGCAGGTCTTGAACACCAAGAATTCCCTTAACCGGATCTGAGTACCTGTGGTGGATATCGAACCCGAATGTCCGGAAACCGTAACATCTCTGAGAAGCCAAGCTCATCACCAAGAACAGTAAGCTACATAGCGAACCAGGACTAAAAGGCCAAGCCATGAGTTGAAGCTGTGCAGAGAACTATCGGCGCGAAAGAAAATAGCGGGAGATAGCTGATTTTTCCGGGAATCCTCTGCTCAACTGTCTGACGCAGAGACTAGTGGCAGGATGCGTAAGCCAGGGACATCAAAATATGTGCGGCCTCGGCCGTTGACGCAAGCGTGAAGCTTAGAGATGGAGTTGTTTATGAATGCAGCCTCCATCTGGGCAGAGTCCAAGTTTTGTACGACAAATCCATGGACGTAAGGTGGGTCCCAAGTTTAAATATTATACGATTGAAACCTGATTCGCAAACGGATGACTCAGAAGCCATGAGAAGTTCTGCTTCTGCTCCGGTAGAACTCCAGTGATTAGGAGTCTTTTAAAAAATATGGATATCCTCTATTAAAAAATATGGATAACCTGAATTTTGCCATCGAGAATTTTAAGAGGAGCGTAGCTAATATGTGAATCAACCAATAATATAATATAGAATGCAAAAGGGCATACTATTATAAATTATAAATGGTATCAATTATTTTAAATTTTATACAAAAAAAATATATGCCATACTTGCTTTAATTTCAGGTCAGAAATTGTATGGATATCCTCTATTAAAACCGTTACGTACGAGAGAAGTTTGATGCCAAGTAACACTAAATACGTTTTTCTTTAGAAGGCTGATGGGAAGGCTAGAAAATTATAGTCCCTTCTATTAATTCAATTCTATTGTAGTCCCTTTGTATTATGAAATCCGACGTCGACTTCGACATCAACACTCAACAGGAAGCGATGTCGTTTTGGCTTCTTTAATTTCCATGGCAGACCAGCATACGCGGTTCATTTAAATTAATAATAAATCTAAATTAAAATGGTTGGAGGAGAAACTAGCAGGGAAAATTACTTTAAAATCACACGTTACGAATTAATTATTCTAAAGTTTCAAGAGGTTGTTAATGATAGCTACTTCACTTATTAATGGTGTTCATCAACTTATTATTAATAATCTTTTGAAACCTTAAAGTAATTAATTCACTATCGCATGACCTAAATACAATTCTCCTAAAGCAATAAACACTTCCGTGTGCCCAGCCTTCCTTCTTCTTTGGACCCTTTCTTGCCTTGGCCGTTCCATCTCATTTTCTGCGGTCGCCTTGGGAGAGTGATTTCAATTTTCATATGAATATATGGGAAAAGTTTGATCTCAACTTAAATGAATATAATTCTAATCATGGCGCAGCAGCGCATATCCTTCCTTTGTTACTCTCCCCACCCATTAAAGAGACAAATCTTTTTAAGAAGACCATCTTTAATCACTGGTCAAGCTTTTTAAATTTGGATGGTTGCAACTGTATGTACCTGGCATAGCGCAGTTCTCACCACAACAATCTTGTTTGGAAACGTGATAGAAAGTATTTTCACGTAAATCGAGGTAAACATGTGAATGAAATTTTGAACCCTACAAAAGTTGAGTTAACCAGACATGTTAATATGATACGTCCTTATCATTCTATGAACAGGGAGAAACCGGTCACGTGGTAGCTGTTGATTGATTTCGCTTGACATTTGAATTGGAGATCCCAACGTTGGACTTTTGCGAATGTCGGTTTCCTCCCCCATTTTCCCTTACATTCATTTGACAAGGGAGTAACCAACGGATAGTTAGATCAAGTGGTAAGCGGTTTGTTCCAACTTAAGTAAGGTCTCGAGTTCGAGCCTTGTAAATGCAGCAGTCACCGTTGGGAGACCTTCCTACCTTTCCCGGGTGCGTGATGTGGGTCGAGTCCGAATTAGTCGGGGCGAAGCTGCGGAGATCGGGCAGACAACCAAAAAAAAATTACAAGGGAGTACGTAGACGTTCTGACCGACTTGTTGAGCTGTGTGTGTTGAATGCTTCGGATCCGGGAATTCGCCATCAAAGGCTTAAACGCAGCCTCCACCTGATTAGAGCACCTAACTCATCGCATTCTCAAAATAAACTGAACACCAACATGTTACAGCGTCGCCATCCCTCGCATCTCACCTATTATTGTTTCATTCACGACCGATACAGCCTCCATTCACACCCCAGGATTGAGAGTCTTCTAAGGGTCAGACTCAAGATGCTCTTGTTAGCTCCAATATCCCAAGCAAAAGGGTCCGTAGCTCAGCCTTGATAATCTGTGTAAGGATTTCCGGATCCAGGATTGTGCATGAAACCATCAATAATCTGTATCCATCATTTCCAATGACCCCACCGCGTATCCTACGATGCGATCCAATCTCGTCTGCCTTCTCATCTAAAGCAAGCTCAACCGCCGGTGATCTTAGCACGCATCTGATTTGGCTTTACTTTTGTTTTGATTAAAAACCAATGCTACAGGCACTTTTCATGCGTAAAACCAAAAAAACAAAACTGTCTGTATGTGTGTGACGCCATTCAATTCTGTGATTCCCATTCTCTCTCTGTGTCTCCTGAGTCACTGATAAGAATTGAATCAAGAAAGGTAAAACTTGCGTACAACAAAGACTATTAAGTGCATGTATCTACACTGTATAAGCATCTCACAATGTATTTACAAAATAAATGGAAACATGCATGCTCTGTATCTATTGTGTAGCTTCAACAAATAGTCCTCCAAAAGTTGATCGGTTTGCACTGCTTAGCGGATGAATTCGTGGCTTTGGAAGGCCTAAACTGATTTCCCGTTTCTGAGAATCACATGTGGGTGGAAGCCTCTGAGGCTTTAGAGCGATGCAATTGATTATATCCTCACTGGATCCGATTTCGTTTCTTTCTGAACTGCGATTTACAAAGTTGCTCTTCACTGCCCTTTTACGCATGATCATAATATTGCCTTTCTTCTTAGTTCCGACGCCACAAACTATCTTTGTGACTTCCAATTTTTATTATTGTCATCTCTCATTGCAACGGTTTTAGTGAAAAGTAGCGGTAATATTGAAAGATCGGCCACATTTAAAAGAGAATTCCACGAGAGACAAGATTAATGGTCAGCCGGGCCATGATGGCGTTTCTTGATCTACTTCTCCATTTCTCGTGCCTCTGATTCAGTTTGGTCCTCGCGAATTCCTGCGTTTCGTCATCCTTGAAACCTTTCGTTCACTTGTACAAAGTACTAAAAGGGCTTCATTTTCTCTTTCCTTCTGTTTTAATCACAATCATGTGCTTTTGATCTTTGAATCGTTCTCTCTGTTTCCTTTTCTTATCCTTCTTTGAGGTGCAAAGAGCTAATTTGGGTTAAGACAAAAAGAGCAATTGGTATTTCAGCTCCGTTTCTCCTTTTCTGCCTCTATGGTTGTTCCATTCCGTTTTTTTTAAAAAGCCCTTGAAAGCCTAAAGATGGTGAACTATGCTTGAGCAGGGCAAATCTAGAGGAAACTCTGGTGGAGGCCCGCAGTGATACTGACGTGCAAATCGTTCGTCTGACATGAGTATAGAGGCGAAAAACTAATCGAATCGTCTAGTAGCTGGTTCCCTCCAAAGTTTCCCTCAAGATAGTTGGAGCTCAATGGCGAGTCCTATCGTGTAAAGCCAATGATTAGAGGTATCAAGGGCGCAACACCCTCGACCTATTCTCAAATTTTAAATAGGTAGAACGGCGCGGCTGCTCCGTTGAGCCGCACCATGGAATCGAGAGCTCTATATGCACGCTCTCAAGTGTGTGCAAGACAAGGGCCTATTTGTACAAAATATTTTGTACAACAACAATAAAGTCTTATCTCATCTCATTAGATCGGTTAATTACATATATCACATAATATCATTATACTATATCAAAAACAAGATCTATAACTAAATTATTAACCAAATGATATCTCTCTAACCCTCATTAATCACCATTATTAAGTGTGTTTTGGTTTTTTCTACCTCGTTTTAGAAGACCGACCTTCTCAAATCCATGGCAGACTCGGTGCACAAATCCTCCTCAGTTCAAGTTACATGTACGTTCAGACACATGGAGATGATGATCGCCCCAGACAACTTGGCAGCGGTTTTCAGCTTGAGCCGTTTCTTGTACAAAGAAGCCATAATAATAGTCAAGCGTGCTTACACCGAGTTATACACCAACTTAGTTTGAGAGTAATATTGAACGGTCAAGTTCTCAAGTCCTAAGAATTAATATTCAGCCAACTGACCAAGCAAACGATTTCTTGAGAATTCAAGGATCCAGCATGGCGGATGCCATTGGCCACCCAAACTGCAGCTGGGAATGCTATTCGAACAGTAGCAGATCGAAATGCAACAGGTAGAAGTCACGAGTCACACAAGGAGCCACTATCGGAAGATATGCAGCATGAACAGCTATTATAGACGAGAGGTAGAATAAAATGTCATAAACATGTTTACAGTAAAATATGAACCACAGCATAAAGAACCTATTTCCATTCTTTTTCTGGGGCTCACCTTTGAACCCTCCGCTCCCAAGCCACTTTGAAAAGATAAAAGGGAGAGAAAAAGCCTAAGCTCTGCACAAGTAGAATTGACCTATTAAAGCTTGAGTCACCCACGGTAGTAATCTCAATCAAATCTTGGTTGTGAAAACACTTCATAATCAACCGGCCCCTCCACAATGTTGTCAATTGTTTGGATGGACTCCAAAAAAGTTGGCGGAGAACTCTCATTACCAGAAGGCAATATTTTATACAAGACCAACAGTCCAAGTGTGAATATGGCTTGCAGCTTGGTAGAGTCGCCTTGGACAGAAAAAAATAGTAGCATCGCTAGTATGAATAGATCAACGCAGAAACGCATGATGCACAGGACAGTATCCATTAACCTTCCATCATTGCCAGCAGGAAAACCACGAACTCGATATACAAACAAGAAGTTGTACTTGTCAACCACATATCTATATCCAAAATAGATTGCACCAACAGGGACCACAATTGGAGCAAAAGAACAGTATATCAGAGTAAGTGCAAATATTGTCAAATTAAATGCATAATACTGTGCAAA
>JANTPZ010153967.1:3894-29289 GCA_025593235.1 Vachellia pachyceras
CTGAATATTTTTGCTTACTCATGTCAAAATCCTGGACTTTATTTTTTTTGGGAAAAAATAACTAAAGGTGCACCAATAAAATAAAGAGTTATATTATCCGTGAGTTGTAAATGTAAATATTACCTCATTTAATAGTGTTGTCGATTATTTGAATTTTTAAATATTTAATTGAAACTTTGGTAACGAGCCTACGGGAGGACCCTTCCCTGCACCGAGGAACTGAATTTAAAAAAACAAAAACACAAGCACGCGCACGAAAATGCACATCCATACCACAGCTGGTTTTTACATACTTTTCTTCCAAAATTGCCCCCATTCATCCCTCAAAATCTCCTTTCCGGGTGACTCGCATCGATCGCTTCTCTCTCTCTCTCTCTGTTAACATTTAACAATGGAGAAAGGCGAAAGCTTCACGTCTAAGGTGGACTCCGAAATAAATAACCCGACCCAATACCACCTCACTGATCCATCCGGCTTAACCAACGACGAGTTCGAGGCCTCAAGCAGTCGGTGACGGAGCACCACACCTACATGGTGGGCCCCGACCAATGCTCACCGTTGCTGGCGCAGCGAATCCACGCTCCACCGGAGACGGTGTGGTCGGTGGTGCGGCGTTTCTACAAGCCTCAGGCCTACAAGCACTTCATCAAGAGCTGCGGGCTCAGAGAAGGATTCAGTATGACTGTTGGTTGCACCAGAGACATGAATGTGATATCTGGTTTACCGGCAGCAACCAGCACGGAGAGTCTGGACATACTGAACGATGACCAACACGTTACCGGTTTTGTTAAGCATTAGAGAAAGAATTGGAAAAAGAAAATTCATTGTATTATGTAAACCCTTTTAATTTACAACACTAATATATCCTCTCTTGAGGGTGATTAACTAACTCCATTTTAGGAATTCTTGAAGTGGGAGATCCAAGTTATCCTCCCCTTCTCTTGGTGAGGATTCTTCATCCTATTACACTTTGGTGATGATTATACAATCACACACTAAACCAATTCACTATGACCCTTTATATAGACTTTTGGGCCATTAACTAAGTGATTAACACTAACCACTTTAACTAACTCATATTTCCAACACCCTGCTCAAGTTTACACCCCTTAACTCTAGGTGCTCAACTTACCAATACAAAAAATTACAAGGGAGTGAAGTGAGTTAAACTATACAATTTTGATTCATACAACAATACAAATATTTCTTCTAATACTCTTCCATGCTAAACCTCATGAATGCGGGGAACACAAACTTCACCAAACCAAACATGCAGTTTTGCAACATTTTCAACAGTTGGAGCCTCTCTTATACATGCTTATCTTCTTGATATCTTCTCCCTTCTTGTCTCTGCTGCTATAACAAGTTCCTTTTGAAAATCCTTTCCTGCACAGGTGGACCTGTACAAATTTTCATAGCCTGTTGTTGTTTGGTTACTTGCTCTTTGAATTTGGAACAAGGACTGCTTTCCAAGTGGTTTCTAAAATCAGAGTTTCCTTTAAAGTTGAAGGCATACAGAGCATGCCTTTGCATCAACCCTAGAGGATATATTCTGTAAATTTTTAACTCATTACCTCCTCTTATGTGTTTTGGCCTTTCTGTCTTCCATATGGGTACATGATTCTGCAATGTGAACTTCTTTAACACATCAGACTTCAAAGCTTCCAGAGTCAAATTGCTTGACCTCAAGTAAATAGATTTCATCTCAGACCTTTAAAGTTGACTCTGGATATGGCTTCACGCAACTTTTCTTATTGTGAAACTTCAAAGCTTTCAAGATCAGAAGAATTAATATTGCCTGAAGCGTTACTCACATCGAAGCCAATATTGCTGGTGCCCACTTGCTCAGTGGCCATGGCTGAAGCCTAGGTAACATCATAAGCCTATAATCCAAACGCATTCAGATTCCCAAACCATCGGTTACGATCCAAACATAGCCTTTGTTCATCATACCAATCTGTTTTGCTATGGAGAAGAGACGAGGGCCAATATCGGTTGACAATGAAATCTATGGTTTGATTGGACATCAACTTGGAGAGCTCTGTTTTGAAACGATGGATCTTGAAGCCATTTTCAATACTCCGCGTTTGTGACTCTCCTTCTGGGTTTGCAAGCCCCTTCTGAATCAGTGAATGCTTCCTCTCTGTGTTGGTTCAGCTGTGGAGGTAGCGGAAGCCAATGTCTCGTCAAGAGTGTCAGGATTCCACCCGATGCAGTTCTAGATTTGATCAAGAACCAAGTCCGAAGAGGTTTAGAAGGGATGGATTACAAGAAAGAGAAAGAAGCAGAGTAACCAGTACGTAGTCAATGTCATTTCTCAGTTATCCCTGCTAAGATATGAGCACTTCAGAGCATTTTTTGGAAATCTTGAATCTGATTTATGCTTTTCCAAGGAGTTCTTGATTTCTTTCAGAAGGATTCGCTAAATGATTGCAAGACAACTGCAGTTTAAACCAAAGACAAAACACAATGGTTGGAACACCAGCAACGCTGTTATCTAAGATACAAAAGAAAATGTTGTATTTCTTCAACTTTCTCTCCCACCAGATCCATTGATCAACAACCGCCGTCTGTCTTACGGCCAAAGGAAGAACATGCAGAAAGTCACTAGCAGAAGGTCTCTGTGTTTTTTTTCTTTTTCCGAACGACCGCGTGTGTGGATGATCAGCCCGGTACAGGTCTCCTTCTTAGGCCAATCTTGTACTCCTGACTGTCTCCACGAAGGGTCTTGATTTTCTGTGCTGGATTCTTGACTCTCAGACCCTGGTTTCTTGGTTCTCAAACCCATGGTTTCAAGCTTCAACGATGGTGGCTGTAAGGAGATGGCAGCAGAACTTCATCATTTTTCAACCAAGAAAACAGCATGCTTTGGTACCATGTTAAGCATTAGGGAAAGAATTGGAAGGAGAAAATTCATTGTATTATCATAAACCTTTTTGGTTTACAACACTAATCTACCCTCTCTTGAGGGTGATGAACTAACCCCATTTTGGGGACTCTTGAAGTGGGAGATTCAAGTTATCCTCCCCTTCTCTTGATGGGATTCTTCATCCTCTCACACTTTGATGATAATTATACAATCACACACTAAACCAATTCACCATGACCCTTTATATAGACTTTTGGGTCATTAACACTAACCACTTTAACTAATTCATACTTCCAACAGGTTTCAGCATCATCGGAGGGGAGCACCGGCTGAGGAACTACAGGTCGGTGATGACGGTGCATGGGTTCGAGGGTGACGGCAAGATCTGGACCATTATTCTAGAATCTTACGTAGTAGATGTACCAGAAGGCAACACGGAGGAGGACACACGTCTATTCGCCAATACCGTCGTGAAGCTGAATCTGCAGAAGCTGCGGCCGTCACGGAAGGGATGAGCCGTCACGGTGACGGTAAGTAGAGTCAAAGCTCACAAATCAAATAAAAATACAAGCAATAGCATTCACAAAGTTACTATATCATTTAGATGTCTGTTTGTCCTTTTATGTGCTCCAGTCCTATTATGTTTTCTTTTTTGTGCTGAGTCGCGCTTTAACCACGAACCATACAAGATCATCTTCATGCTTCACCGCCTTTTCATTGGTGGTATATTTGTTATATGCAAGATGCAACGATGGAAGCTGTTAATTAGAGAGGCTGAGGGCAATTCAGTCAATGCATGTGTACAATAAACGTTGACTTTTGCAGGAAAGACCTTTTTCCTTGATGCAAACATGATCTTTAAATACTAAAGACGAATACACGAAAAATACTGTAGCAGACAACCCCTTCGCATCTCACCACATAGGTCGTTTAGATGATAGTGAGGTGTCCATATACTCTATCAGGAATCAAAGAAAATTGCACTCCAATAAAGTCAGACCAAAGCAGAAAAGTTATAATTGGATCCAGCCGAAGATGTTTATTGTGGTAAAACAAGATTTGAATCTCCATCATGGAATATGTTCATATTTAACGTTCAACTGTACTTACAATTGGAAGTTACCTGTACTCTAACATAGAAAACAAAATAATATAACTACAAAATCTAACCTCATTGTAAATGCAGAGAGTTGCAGTAACGAGATCTGGAATCAATGCTTCGTGCCTCTTCCTTTCATTTGAGACCCTATGCTTGTTTGGGAACTTTGTTTTTCCAACGGTACATGCAAGTCGAGACAAAACCATCTCAAAATCCGTAAAAACCATCTTTAAATCCATAAAAACTATTTTGAAATCTACAAAACCATCTAGAAATCCGTAAACTTCTTTCTCCTAACGGAATCTCGAGCTCTCTCTCTATATAAATATATATATATATATATATAGCGCAACCACCAAAGATTAATCTGTTGAAGGAAATAAAAAGTGGAATGCATTTGTGAATAAAACATGGGGAATCACTTTTCGTTTTGAACACAAATGTAAGGGGTCAATAAAATGGGGGAATGAGATCTGGGCTACTGTAGGAGTGTCAGCGTCGCATGTGGGGGATATGGCACAGAGCAAGTGAAGAACATATACAGCGGAGTTGTCAGATGCATATAATATATAAAGAAAACTGGAATATGTATATATAATAAAAGCTACAACATGTGTAAATTAAATTTGTGCTGGAAAATAAGTGGAGTTGAAGGGCTACATATGAATAAAACTGAAGTAAAGGCGCAGATGGGGTAAGGCTAATAAGGATGAGAGTCAGAAGGATAAGCTTAGCTTCAGGAAGGCAATAGATTAGAGAGAGATGAGGCAATCAATTAATAATATTAAAGAGGAAATTGCAAAGAGGTGATTATGGTAGGATAGGGATGGGAAAGCGAGCCACCCGCCGCACTAACGGGTTGCAGAAATGCAGCTCGAGCCCGCACCCTACCAAAAAATATTTTTTTACATAGTTTTTATCAAGGTTCAAAAAATCGGACCGGACAACGAACCGGCCGAAACATATCAATCAATTTTCAATAATTTTTTTAAAACAGAATTTATTATTACTTTTTTTCTTTATAAAAATATTGAGATGAAAAAATAAAAATATATAATATATATTTAAAAAATAAAAAAGGGTTGGCCAACCCGAGCCTGTACTATTAAGGTAGGTTGACAGGTTAGACCCGCTTTACCAACTCTAGCTCTAACTCTAGGTAGGAGGGTGATGTTGTGGAGGAAGACTCCTGCGTATAGAATGATGGAACCACATACTCTTGCCCTGTCTCTCCCTTCATTATTAATAATACATCTTCCTTTTCCATTCTACATAATAACATCTCTATCTCTATTTGTCTACTTCCTTGTTGGCCCCCATTACTTTTTGCCCTTCCTTTTGTATCACTAGTCATAATTAGATATTGTTGGACTTAATTGGAATTAGTTCTTTTAAACATGTTTTATGCGTTTATACAGATTTGAAATCAAAATATCACACTTAAACAATTAAAACCCCTCCCATTGAAATTAATGGATGCTTGTGGTACCCATGGCCATATTGTTTTCAAACAAGTCTTTTCATACTTAAAATTATATTCAACTCTAACTGATTCGAATTAATTTGAACATATTGATTTGAATCCCTTTCAAACATAATTTACGGAAACTCAAACTTGATATTTTATATTTAAGTGATTGTACCTCTTTTCACTAGGATATATGTTTGTTGGTGTAGGTGAGTATGTTTTTGTCAACTTACATCTCTACTAATTGGTGGCTTGGTGCTATCCTATCAATAAAATTCAATCTTTTAAATTTACCTAACCATTTATTTGAATATGGTTACATTCCTGTATCCATACCCAAATATAAGACAGAACAGGTATTTTAAAAATGATATAAGAATATACTTAAAAAAAATAATCGAGTCTTTTATATAAGCTCTTGAATTGCTCATAAATATTTTGAAGAAAGGAATTAATGATATGAATGTTAGAATATATTCAGTGTATTATGAAGATCGTACAGCAATTCCATCTTGAAATGATATATATGCGTGCGACACATCACAAATCGATAGTGCAATGGTGTATATTTCTTTCCATATTCGCTTCTTAAAACATTTTGTGCAGCTCTTTAATTGTTTCTTAAAACATTTTATATTTTTAATATAAGATTTGTATTTAATAAACTTTCTTAAACTACCAAAAAAAACTAACTCTTTTAGTAGCAGGATTTGTAATATAAGTATCGTTGGTTTTGGTGGTACACTTTAAAACAGGAACACAAAGGTCAGAGCGCAGATGACGAATTCAGAGAGCCCCACATATTAATAAATTGAATCGCTCAGGCGAAATATCCGTGATTAATGCTATTGCAGATATCTATATTCATCATTCGGCATTACGTACAATGAACATTAACCAGCATGATTATACTCACAAGGCGGTATGTCCAAAACTCGCATAACATTCCTATAAGTTCAATTGTAAGAAAGTATCGTTGAGAGAATAACAGTACCAAGCCTGTACCAGTATCAAAACGTCCTTTAAAAACAGTCTGGCATTCTTAGAAACCATGGTAACGTTTCTTTATTAGGAAGAAAACGTGCTCACACTTGCACAAACCTTTGCCCGGATCAAGTCCGAGGCTTGTCACGCCTCACCAACGTAATATTACCATAACTTTCATTGCCATTAATGTTGAATTCAGGCCCTATAATAACTTTCCAAATTTTTGTTGATCATGATTTAACGAATTAAACAACTGTATGTAATTGTTTCCAACAGTGTCTTACAAGACACATCCAAAGCAGTTAATTGCTGCATGTTTGTGATATTTCGTTCATGCAAATCAAGACAACTCCTCTCATATTTTTCTTATAGATTGTAAATCACATGGGCATATGGTAATGCCCTTAAGACAGAAAACCAAATCAATCAAACCAGCCACTAGATCAAATAAGGAAATGCTTGACAAAAACTTGTACAAATGAGAAAGCAAATATCGTTTTGAGCAAAATACCATTTAAAAAAGCCTTCCATGGGCAATACAAAATGTAAACTTCAAAATGTCTTCCATTATATCATAAAAAGAACTTTATCTAGTCTACATAAAAAAAATCGTATGTAATCCTACTTCCTTTCATTTTACAGTTCAGTCTCCCATGTAGCTTGTCCAATAATCCAGTCCAGATGTCTGTTCTTCCATATATAAGCTAAAGTAAAGCTTGTCAAAGTACAAGGGGATTGCAGCCAGTCTAGTTATCAACAAAAGAGAAATGACAAGAGAACACAAGAAAAAACAAAGACCTTATACAACCTATTGTACATTACATGCCACATGAGCAAAAGCTCATGCGAAATCAATAGTCCAGTTGGAACAAAGCACTCCCCACGAAGCATCAATATGAAAAAACTAATGATCTCTCCACCTAGGACTTGAGATGGGGAAAAAGCCTGATGGAGACAATGGAAATGAAAGGCCCGGAGAAAGTGGAGGTTGAGGGCCTGGGCCTAAAATTCCTGACTGTGCCATCGGTGAGAATGGAAAGTTGGGTGCAAAAGGGGATGGAAACGGCATTCCAGGTGATAAAAGTGGATAAGGTGACCGTGGGGATAGCATGTTCAAGAAACCAGTTGGAGATGGCAAGAGGAACTGGGAGGTCGGAGAAGGTAAAGGTGGAGGACCATTTGGCTGTGGGGAAGGAATATTTGGTGGCATAGGAGGATTAGCCGCATTCATGGGTGGAAAAGGACCATTTAATCTAGGAGAAGGGAGCATAGGCACAGAAGGATTAGGAAGTAAAGCAGATGGCGGTGGTCGGGGCTGAAAATTGCCAGGCCCTTGTAACTGAGGGTTTTGCTGTGGTTGAGGTTGAGCTTGGCCAACCTTCGGACTTGGATCCAACATTGAACTTTGAAGGTAGCGCATATAAGCTGAGATGGGTGACTCAGTAGGATTAGACCAAATCATGTCCCCCGGATTTAAGGGATGCATAGGAGTTGGGGATGGTTGCCCAAATTGAGCAGGCCTAGGCAAGTTATTATTATAGGGAACAGGGGGAGGGGCTGCAGTTGGTGGCACTGGAACAGGCATGGGGTGCCTGTTGATGGGTGTTAATGGAGGAGGTCTTATTCTCTGCAACCGATTGCTCTGTGGTTTTGGTGGATGGTGAGGAGGTCTCGGAGGAGGATCGTGTGAGTGGGAAGGCGATCCAGTAAGCTGCTGGACAATGTCTCGGAAATCGTTCTTACTTATGTTGTATACCTGAGGTTGAGGCTGTTGCCTAGAAGCATTATTATTACCAAAATTAGGCTGGTGTAGTGGGCTCTTCCTAATGTTTTTTCCCATTTTGTTCACACCCAAATTTTCACCCTGCCTGTTTTTGGAGTTATCCATTTTTACACAAAAATCGCACTTGCACCAACAAGGAACTACAACTAGTTTTCTTATTCCACTAAGTCAAACGGATGCATAAACTTCGGGAGATGCCCAAAAATCCGAGCCCAAACACTCTCCAAAATCGATATCCTTCAAAGCAACCAAAAGAACCGTAGAACTTCAAACTCTGATGCACACTTCAACAAACTCAAGCCCTAAGCTAAGCATTCCTGAATTCAATCTAAAGGTTTTCTGATTTCAATTTCAATTCCGCTCCTGTCCTTTACAACACCCACACGCAGCATACAGATCCATCCCACCAACAGCCCCAAAATTAACCCAAGATCCGAGGCTCTCTAGAATAAAAAAACATACCCGTATTCGAGCTTAACCCAATCCAAAAGAACCCAGAAAGGCAGAAGCAATCCCCTTTAAAGATCTCCCGCATACCCAGCACGAACCAAAGCGAGAACCGAAACCCGGAATTTCCTGCAGTGAGAAAAGCTAAAAAGGGGGGAAAAGGGAAAAAGTGAAAAGAATCAAAACCGCAGCGCCGAAGAAATGAGTTGAGAAGAAAGGATTTATGTGAGCCCAATTGGATCTTGGATATTGCAGGGGAGAGAGAGAGAGAGAATGAGAAGAAAAGAAAACTCTAAGCTAAAGTGGGAGAAACACGAGTTGAGAATTGGTCAAAGTAAAGATGAGTGAAAATGGAAAAAGGATTTCAGTCTTTAGGAGGGGGCTATGGCCTATGAGGGGTCCATGGGGTGAAACTTGGGAGGAAAAGAGGCAGCGCCTGAGCGTCTAGTACAGGGTTCGTTGACAAAGAAATATTTTTACCTAAATAAAATATATGAAAGGAATTATCACTATCGTGAAACTCGTTCAACTTCCTGCTCATCCCAAACAGTGACAAACAACTCCTTCACAAAGCTTCGGGTGTGGAAGCAAAAGTTTGTTGCTCCTAAAATTGCGAGCCTGTGCTGTCATTCCGATAGTCAAACATTACAAAATCATTATTCGTCATCGGCATCGCTGCTTTTCCGTTATATTTATTAGGTATTTTTTTTAATCTAACATCATTACTATATTCAAATAATCCGAAATTCTGGATCATATTCTTGGAATTTTTAAGTTAGAATGATAAGAGTGACAGTCGGCCTTCTCTGAATTGAGTCTGAACTCTGAGGTCGCCACTTCATTACAATGACCACCAGAGGGTCCTGTGTTTCTAGAAGATAACCTAGTCCAGCTTTGGACCCCCAGTCCATCTTGGGCCTATCATAATGCGGACATGGATCAGCCCAAAGTTTTATTACAAATTGAGGAAATAAGGTTGGGCTGAGAAAATTAGACACACTCCTCAACTTATGAAATTAGAGATGGAAATACAGGTTAACCAGCAGGTTGTAGGCTGATGGGGACGGGCTGCATTTCTGTAGCCTGAATTCTCTTTGCCAACCCTTCAATTTTTTTTTAAAACTCCTTTTTTTTCAATAAGATTGTATGGTCACATGATCATTTTCCCACCAATAAATTTTTAATAATGAAATTTTTCAAGCTATCTAAAAATATAAGTATTAATGTCTTGTTATAATTTTAAATATAGTATATAGAAGGTTAATATAAAATAAAATATTTTATACTTTTTTTAATGTCTTAGGCATTGTTGCCTGAGTTCAAAAAAATTGGCGGGGCCCAACCCACATTCCTAACCCGATTACAAATCACATGGCTTGTTGACAAAAAAATGAAATATGAAGAATATAAAGTTTATAAAGAAGGTTATAAAGTTTTTATCCAAAAAAAAGTCTATAATGTCGTAGGTAAAGTCATTCTTTTTTTTTTTTTTTTGTAAGCAGTAAAGTCATTCCTTATTGCAAGAAAATATGGTCGACTTTAGTTGAAGCTTTGGGTAATATAATATTTTTCACGCGAGAGTACGGGTCCAAATTATGGACCTAACCACGTTGTTGCTTCCACTTTTGGCTAAAAAAAATTAGGACATTCGGATATGACACTCAATAATAGCTTAACGGAGATGACGTGTCAGAGAGCAGTCAAATTTGTATTGAGTTCCTATCAATAAAAACAAAAGCAATAACTGTGGGGTGAGAGAGGTTCGAACTCTCGACCTCAGGATTACTCAGACGCTATGAGACCTACGCGCAAGCCAACTCGCCACCACCCCCGTCGTGATAAACTTCAAGCTATATTATTTGTAATGTTTGATAGTTGATTCGGTCATCACCGGAGCTGTATTATTAATTTCATTTTATATCTCTTTCACAAGATATTCTCGTGGGCAAGAAATCTGAGCTAAATTTTTTCATATCTCTGTTTGTCTGAGAATGGTTTCACGAATGATGAGATAGGGATCTCTTGAATGCCTCTGGAGAAGCTAGCTGCTACTTTAAAAGAGTTCATATCCATCCTTCCTGGCATGCGGCTTTAACTAAGCAAACAGCGTTTTATTTTATTCTTTTCTTTTAAGATGATGATCAACAACATGATAAGGAGTCGGGTTATATATCCATTATTATGTCTTTGTAAGTAAAGTTATCATCTTCATTATTTGTGCCAAGCAAACACACGCGGTATATATGCATTGAGAGCATTCTGATTGATTCGCAGAATGATAATTCATTGAAAGAAAATTTTAAGCAAGGAAATTAAAGAATCTAATGGACAATGATTCCAGAAAAAAGGCGAGCGCCTTGATATGATATATATCAGACTCTCTTAAAACATCAGGTTATAGGGTAAACCTTATTCTCTTGTGCTCTTAGAAAAATAAATCCCTATCAAATGAATTCAATTTACACTCTCCCATCTAATACATTCCACCGCATATACCCATCTGCTTCATCACCAACCACTGCTCCAAACAATTAGAAACACAGATTGCACAAAGAATGGTCATTAAATTACATACCTTAATGCGTTTCTACCCTATCATCCAGGTCTTGAGACGTCAAATCCTCAAAGCTCCAATTCTTTCTAATTCCGCAGCTGCGGATTAACCTCGGCCCGGGGCTGCCGGGAAAGCCCACTTCGCTGGCCCTATGAATCCGGCGATGGTCCCCCTTGATCTTGGCCAAAGGACCTCTGATATTCTTTTGTTGATCATGACATTGTTCGTGGTGGCCGTCGTCCGGCGGAACAATTGCCCTCGACCAGCTTCTTGCTATCAGGCCGGCTCGCAGTTTGGCGGCCCGTTCTTGGATATTATGTTCCCTGTAGGAGTCTGTCCTTGGGATTAGAGTACATGCCAAACAATTGAGACTCATGGTGGTGGTGGTGGTGGTGGTGGTGAAGATGATACGGAGTTATGTACCGTGAATCCCAAACAACCACCAAACACAAACCCTAGCTCGTACATGAGAGCATGGAAGGTGGTAAGGTTATTTTGACATAGCTGGTGGAAGAAGTTGGACGGGATGATGCATTCAAGTTCTAGGTTGAATGAGCTACATATGGTAAATGTTGAGATTTGGAATCCACGACGAAAGATATATTGCTAAGTTTAGTTTAGGGTAGGTGATTAATTATAACTGATATTCTTTCTTTTACCATGAATTTCTGACCCCATGTTTAGCCATTGTTTTCTAAATTGTGGCGTATGTGAATGGTAATGGATTATCTTGTTTGGTTCCTAAATTTTTGTCCATCCGGATTTGTAACCGAAGGCTCTTAATTTCTTCTCTTTTTTCAAAATCTTGCCAACTAATTAGCAATCACCCCAATATCTCCGCTTTCATCAATCAAGGGATCTTCTTGCAGTCAAGTAACCATCAGACAAGACAAAAACGTTATTAGAGATTAGTGATCACCCCCTCATGTCCTTAAAGCCGTAAACCATGCCTTTACATTTCATCGCTCTCGACGATGAGCTTGTTTGGCATAACGGTTATATAAATTAAACGCACATTCAACAGTGTTTTTCTGTAAAATGAGATAATCTCTTTCATATATTATTTCGATTTGCATAAAAGTACTTTTTTACCGTATTCCTAAATAGGTACTTTATCTATACGGTGGACGCAAAATTAACATTCTAATTAGACTCTACACCAAATTAATTATTAATTAATCTTTCAATATTATGTAGGATCATTAAAGTTTTTCTTGTGGTTATGAGTAGACTTATGACACCCAGAAAGCATGGGAGAATGAAGAGCTAATTAGATTTGAATGATTATCTTCTAATAATGTCCAGATTTAACTTTTTGAAAAATATAATTTTTTAAATAAAATTATTTTTTTAAAATAATAGTCCTCTTATATATATTTTACATTTTGCATCCATCAAAATAATTTTTTTAAAAGTAGTATAGATTTTTAAAAAAAATTAGATTTGGATCTTTCATATTGATGTGAATGATTCAGATTTGATTAGAGTTCCTTATTAAACAAATTGATTAGTTGAAAAATTGGTTCCATGGAAGAAGACCAACCGTCTTTGCTTTTTTACCCAAATAACATTACTATTACGATAAAACTAGAAGTTACAATACAAACAACAATACTGAAAATAAAAAACTACACAAAAGCGTTAAGCCGGGTCAAAAACAATCCCAACGATATCATCCTCCAAAATGCAAAACAGTTCAGGCGATGGTCTAGATAGCCAGTCATCTGAATATGATTCCCGCAGCAAAACCTTAGCTACCCAATTGGCAACTAAGTTTGTTTCTCTTGGAACATACTAAAATTTGTAGTTCCTTCCATGATTCCTTAAAGTAAGGATATTTTCCAAGATATTCTCACTTTTCCATTTCGGAACTTCGTGAGCTTTCATGACACACTTGATGAGAGTCTCATTATCATACGCAAATATAACGTCTTCCAGCTGATTATTGACAGCAAATAACACTGCCTCTTCCATAGCTTTGTACTCGCCCCCAAATGTTAAAGGAGCAGACTCAATGCTGGCTTTACCTTCTAGCAAGCCTCCATTTGAGTCTCTGATCACAAAAGCAGTGGTTATTCTTCCTGTCTCAGATTGAGAAGCACAATCAAAATTAATTTTCAGGAAATTGCCCTCTAGTCGTTGCCATTGCTTAGTAGAATCAGACCTTAGCCAAACCGAGGGTGCTGAATGTGATGTCCCTTGCCTCCATTCCCTTGCTTCCCAAAACCCATGCAACATTTTTCCTGCCTGTGAGAACACAAAAAAAGGATCAGGGCTGAGGTTTTCATACATATAGCAATTTCTCCCTTTCCATATCTGCTACAACATCATTGCCACTAGAGCCTCCTGCTATTCGGTTAAAGATTCTGTGAAGCAACATTCTGACCACCGAATTAGCTCAAAATTATTCTCCTTGTCAAAGACAAAAGAAAATGAACTGTCAAACCGTGCTCTTTGTACCCAGAGGTAGAAACAAAAAAGGTGCTGGGTGGATTTAGATTTATCTTTATAAACTAAAGTTTAGCCACACTTGCTTTCCTCTTATGCAACACCTCAAAACGTTGGAATGGCATTGGATAGCACCCTCCATAGAAATATCTTGATCTTATGCGGTGCCTTAAGTTTCCAAATTTCCTTCCAAACATTTTTGGTGTTACGTGAGGAGGAACAATGATTTCGTTGAGAAACTGAAATTAAATTAAATTTTGCAACCTTGTATCCCTCTTTGACTGTGTAAGTACCCTTTCTACCCCCAGTCCATCTTCATTTATCATATCTATAATTAAGAGCCATAAGTACTTCCTTTATAGCCCTCATTTCAAAATCCGATATCCGTTCTTCTATTAAAGTAAGTTTCCAACCAAATACTTGTCTCAGATTAGCAACAGATAAAGACTAAATTAAAGATTCATCCGGGCAAGGGGAATTAGTTTCTTACCAGGGATGTTAGTTATCCAGGGATCAGGCCAGACCTTGGTGTCTCTGCCATTGCCAATACTTTCTATGATATTGCCTTCTAGCACGCTGCGTCAATCCAAGATGCTACTCCACAACCATGACGCTCTTGCACCTTTTTTCTCTTCTAGAAACCCACATTTAAGGGAGTTTTGGCCTTTAAGATTTTCACCCACAGCTGTTCAGGTTCCTGCAATATACGTCATCCCAGTTCTGCAAGCAATGCTACATTAAATGCTTCAAAGTCTTTAGACCCCAAACCCACATCCCCTTTGTCCAATTTCAGTTTTTGTTTAGCCACCCAGTGCACTTTTTTTGTTATTCTCAGAGCTTCTCCACCAATAGTTATTAATAATCTGGTCAATTTGTGTTAGAATACTCTTGGGGAACTTAAAACATGACATTGGTTACACAGGAATGGAATAGGCAATAGAAAATAATCTTTTTGACCATCTTCGCAACTTGACCAACAGTCTTTGCTATGCAAAGTCTTTATGTTGTCTCTATGCATGTGTTTTAGCTTCTATAATAGGAACCAATACGTATAGCCGCAGCATGGAATAAAGTAAGAATTTTTAACTACATACTATAATAGGAACCAGTACGTCTTCATTTTTAATTCCTTATCTATCCCTTCGACGATACCTCCTCCATCTCTGGCCTCATCTCCACCTCCACAAGCTCCGCATTGGACTGCCCTTTCAACTGTTGCAGCTACCTCACCAACCTCCCCCCGCCATCTGTTCGCAAAGTCTTCTACAGTCTATGAAATCGCCAAGCTCGCCGCAACGCCACCGAAATGCTGCAACATACATCAATTTCACCCTTTACTTCACCCCATCGTTCTGGTTGAACCCGCCGCTATCTATCTGATTGTGGTGCCCACAGATAAAAAGTAACAGAGTTAACAGTGCTGTTAATTTTCCCCGACTTTAACAAGTTTATATGTATTTTAACACCCAACAAAACTTTATGGTGTCACAAGTTAACCAAGAATTTTATTGTTAAATTGCACCTTAACCCTTCTAGAGATCATGAATTTGTAAGATGCATGAATGAGCAGTCCATATGTCACTTCCGAACTATTATTTGCATGTGTGCAAAAACCAAGTCCTCCCCAACCTTTTGAAAAAAAAAAAAAAAAAGCGCAAAGCCTACATGTGTCGACTTTCCATGCATGGGATCTCCAACAATATCACTGTGTTCGTTGAATAGACTTTTAAACGTGTAACATGTATGAATTCATATGTTTCTTCTTCTTTTTATTTCCTTTTTGAATGACAATACAAGATGGAGATTGCTAGAAAAAGAAAAGGACATTTCACTAACTACATAATTAGATGTAGATGCATACATATGATAGATTGTGAACGTTGAAATTGGTCAATCAATAGTGTGAAAGTTAAAGCTAAACATAGTAATGATGTGCCAGGAACAGAATCTCGTGTTGCAGATGTATGCATCCACAATGTGAACGTGTTTATTGAAGTTTGTTTGTAAAGTGAACATGTATTATTGTTGTTCAACCTAATTAATTGTGATTGAATAATAGTATATTGCAATATTAATTACTTCAATAATCACATAGTGAATAATAGTAAAACTGATTGCCAAAAAAAATTGTCTTATGAAAGGAACATATATAACAATACACAATGATTCTACGTACTATGTTGTGAAAGCGAACATGGATTTTTTTTTTTAGTAAGAAAAAATATATTATGGGTCCTCCCATGACAAATCATATGTTCATTTAAAATGGTCCTTAATTCTTATCATTTAGGTATCTCGCATGTCATTAACTTTACACGCCGTTGATTAAAATTGGGCTATATATGTCGTAGTCGTCGTCGTGGATTTACTATGGTTGTTGCGAAAGAAAGGTTGGGATTGAATTAATTAAGGAGACTTGAATAATTAGTAATTCTCCCTCGTGATCCACTTCCTTGATTAGTTTTGAATTTATATCAAGTGATCCACCCCCCTAAATCTCTTTTGAACGCAAAAGGAAAAAAACAAAAACAAAAGATGTGATACCACAATGTGGAAATTAAAAAAGACGTACCTAACATTACCCAGCCGTCTATATTCTCGCAGGAATTATTTAATTTCTTCGATTCAATAACTAAATATATCTACCGGCCAGATATTTAATTTTTACGGATTTCGAAGTAAAACTAGCTCTTGAAATGTCATTGTGTTTGGGAAGTTATTGGCTTTTACAGAATTCAAGGTAAAAAGTAAGTATGAAAGAAGAAGAAAAAGAAAATTTATTAGGAGAGAGTGTGTGATTTGACAAAGAAATTTATTTTATCTCTAAAACAGCTTTTTCTAAAAAAATGCGAGTACTTGAACAAAATCTAGATTTGATAGCAAAATCTATATTAACAAAACTTAGGTTTAAGTAGATTTTCCAAACAGGCCTTTATCACCTCATAACTCCTATGCCATCCGCGCTTGTTTTCTTCATGTAGGGAAAGTGGGAAACTGCAGATCCAAGTAAGAATAATTCTTTTTAAATATAATTTTTTTACATTTATAGGAACTTAAATTGAAATAGTGTGCTTAATTAATAAGCGACTACAACCCCATCAACTTGCGTTACTTACATTAGATGTATAGTTGCCTCTGGTTTCTTGAGAATAATTGGATATATCAATATATATAGGAATTTTTTTATAATTTTGTTGTAATTAATCGACAAATGTTAAGCATATATGTTTATTTACATCAAAAAAAAAAAAGGAACGGCATAGATTCTATGTTAAATGTCAGATATGTGAGCATAATACGTTGGGTTAAAGGAAGGGACCAATGGCAAATCCGTAGTGATGATTCCTGAAAGCGCTTCAAGGACACCACGTGATTCACAAGCACTCATCCTCATCGCCATTTACAAACACACCATGGCCCTCAAACATGAACAAGTGGACTACCCTCATTTAAAAAAAAATCAAATAACTAATTTAAATATCTTAAAAAAATCAATCACTCATCGCAAAGGTACAATTACTATTTTTAAAGTATCCCTTAGCCGGATGAGAATTGAAAGATATGTTGATACAGCTGTAAACTCTTTATGATCTCTCGGTCATTGCTAAGCTTATAACCATTATCCATGGGTTGCAATTATGCTGGATACGTGAGTGTATGAATTTCAAAATAATTACGGATTGCATTGAGGTTGTAAATCTAATGACCGTGGGTGTGAAGATAGGCACCATTTTAAAGATATTGTTGATAAAGTTTGGATATTGCTAGCTAAGAATTGGAACATTGTTTTTCATGTACTGAGAGAGATTAATATTTTGTCAGATATGTTAGTCAGAATGTCTCATGAACTGATGGAGAATTTTGTTTTTACGAGCAACCGTTGAGGTGTTGCTTTTGATTAAGCAATGGACTTCAGTTTATATTAAAAAAAGATATCCACGAGGAGCTACAGACGGATGAAATACATTTTTCAATCTACAAAAAAAAAAAAAAAGAACATGATGACAATGACATGGTATAATAATACAAATATGTTCATGGGGGGAGTGTCAGCCCATTTTAACACACTAACATTACCGTTACACGGCCACTGTAATATCGAAAGCCAAAAGCGGCTTCTTTTTTGGTTTCTCTGAAATGGGGCTCTGCTCTGCCCTGCCCGCCGCCACCCGCCATGCTTGCCACCGGTTTATGGGTAAGACATGTTCCTGACTCTTTAGATTCGTATTTTTCCATATTCTTTTACGCTACACCCTGCCTGTTATTATCTATCACTGTCGAACCCATAGATCCATCCAATAAATAATTGCTGCCACAAACACAAAGGACGGTTTTCTGATGCATTTATCACATGTACCCAAAGATAAAGCCCTCTCCTTCAGCCTGTGAAGCTGCCAGTTTTTGACTCTATATAAAGCTCCTCTGCTCTCTTTTACCTCTCAATTCCATGTTACGAGAGAGATGGAGCAATAACACATCCAAGGAAACTTGCTTCAAGACATCCAACCCCGTATGAAATGCCACCATATTCAACCACAAACCCAGAACGATGAATTTAACAGAAACTTCATGATCATGATCAAATTTATGATAATATATATACATGCATACACAATCTAGTTTGACAATATTGACACAAAATCACTCTGTTTCCATTTCATCAAGCTGCCTATCCCTGCCCATGCTTTGATTTGAACGGCTTCAATCCAGCTTCCCAAATTAAAGCACCTCAAAACCCAAACTAAGCTATAAAAAAAAACTAACCAATGAAAAAGCCAAAACAGTGGGTATGCATGCTCCATAGTTTCTTGCCGGGAAGACTCAAAAGTATTGCATGGCCCAAAACCACAAGGAATATCCTTACATTCCCAATATTATGGACCTATCGGACATCGCCAACTTTGGACGAAAGTGCTAAACGGAGTTGCTCCTGCGTGTAGAATTGACTCCCCATCCTCACTGTTGCCTGTTGGATCATCAAATCATTCATCACCGACACGCTCGCGTGGTTCACGTCCAGGTCTAGCTCCTTCAATGCCGTCATCAACCTTGCCGCTGGGTGGTTCTTCCTGCTGCATTGAATCCGAATCATCGCGTCCCACCCTATGATCTTCACGTCGATGTCCAAATCACTGATCTTGCTCGCTTGATCATTCGACGGCTTTGGTTCTTTCTCCGGTGCCGGAGGTAGCGCTGAATCTTTGTGGGCTAGCTCGAGTTCCTTCTTCAATGAATCCAATTGGCTCTGCAACTCCTTCTTTTCTGATTCCGTTGTCTCAAGCTTCGACTTGAGCTCAGAGATGTAAGATATGGCATCGCCCAGGAGGGATGCTTTATCCATCTTTGAAACGTTTGGAACCACAGCACGAAGCGCATAGAACCGTTGGTTGAGCTTCTCCCTCCTCTGCCTTTCAGCTTCAACATGATTCAGAGGCTCCTCTCTGCCATTTGCGGGCTTTCGTCCTCTCTTCCGAGGTTTTTTCTCTGGTTCCACCACTTTACTATCTACCTCCTTAATCACGGAAGCTTCGAGATCGGAATCGCCGCCGCCGGTGGTCTTTATATTTGAAGCGGGCAAAACCACACCTGAAGTGAAAGAAAGCATACCTTCGTCATTGCTGCCCCTAGACGTAGGCGATCTCCTCCTCTTCTCCTCAGCATTGAATTGAGATTGACCTGAAAGCAAATTCTCATTTCCATTATAATCTTTTCTCTTGCATTCCCCGAAATTCAAAATCTCACCCGATTCCGGCTTTAAGGAATGCGAATTACCGTTTTTCACGCCGTTTCCGTCCAATCCATAGTCCGAAAAGTTCAATTCCTGTGAAAAGAAACCCTGGTTCTGCGAATGACGCTGCTGTTGCCGTTGTTGCTGATGACTATGGTGAGCGTTTGGGATATGAACGGAACTTGGGGTCTCAGCTAAAGTCGAGGAACCTCTTGTATCTAACTGCGTCGGCTTCGGATTATTGGTATGACTGTTGGTAGAACTGGGCACTGAATTGGGCGCAACAGTAGTCACAGAATCCCTAATTTCAATTGCAGAAGGATCGTTGAGCCAAAGTGAAGAAGGGTCGTTCTCGCCCTGATCAGTCGCCGTTGAAGCATTGGACGGCGGCCATAAAGAACTTCCTTCGGAGCTATTAAAATTGAACAAATCCCTGACCTTATTCGTTAGATCAGAGTTTTGCAATATCAGCTCCGTGGAACCTAGTTCGACCACCCCACTCGCCGACGGTATACAGACTAAAGTCTGAAGCCCGAATACCTGACCCTGCCTCGCCCTCTCGCATGTTGAAGCTGCCAACTGCTCGGAACCGGCGACCCAAACCGGGCTAGAATTTAGGAACGCCTGTCCCGGCAATCCGCCGCCGTTGTAAAACGACTGAGTCATCGAAACCAAAAAGAACCACTCGGTATCTGTTACCTCTTCGTCCACGGCGTCATCCGGGGAGGAGGTTGACCCAGAGATTAGCGAGTTAAGCTCGCGAAGAACCTTCTTCCGGTGCTCCTGATCCGCGGTGGAAGTGGCCGTCATTTTGGCCTTCCCCTTTCCTTTAAACTCCTCCCCTTTGTAGTAGCCATCACCCCAACCCAACACGGAGGCTCCCGAGTAATCACAAGAAGATTGCCAGAAGATAGCGTAGGTCCAGCTCTCGCTGGCCTTTTCAATCACCGCCTGGAGACGTTGCTGGAGAGTCTCCTGATTGAAGATGCAAACGGAAAGCTGGTTCTGAGAGAAAGCTTTGGCGGGGTCAGTTCCGGTGGTGGCAGAAGCAGAGGATTGCTGAGGAGGCCAGATAGAAGATAGATCGGAGCTTATGAAAGCGTCCATAACGGAGGAGTTATCGTCGGTCCAAAGATTCATCATGACGGGAGATGGATGCTACGTCGTTCCATCCACCAGGTACAAGCACTGACCTCGAAGGTAGAGAAAAAGCACAAAGTGTTATGGAAGGAGGAGGAAGTGGCGGATGGGCGGTGGCAATGGAGGGAGGCGAGAGGGGGAGGGGGAGGGGGAGGGATATGTTAAATATGAAGAATGCATTTCACCCAAAAAAAAAATTAGGAAGAATGCATTTGGCTTTGAGATTTATTTGCGGCGCATTTGGGTTGAATCTTGGCTGATGGAGGGACAGAAAAGGAAAGTTGGGCTTTCGGGGAAGAGGGGGAGGAGGACGATTTAATGGAAGATGAGATGAGAAAACGGCGTCGTTAAACAGGTTGAAGTGACTTGCGTGGACTATGGTTCGTTACAAGTGAGAGGGAATCTAGTCAATTACGCTGCAACCTGCAGGCGTATGACTTGCAGAGAGAATGACAAGTTCCGTGGATGTTCGGCACTTTCTCACTGAACTCAGTAATTTTCCAATTAACAAACTCTTCAAAAGTGATAAGATGATGAGGGGTGTACCCTACCCTGGATAAGAGGATCTGAGATAGATCCTGCATTGATTAGAGGGTTGTGTTTACAACATGTTATATGAAGATAATTAATTACCATTCACGTTGGGTGGGAGAGAATAATTCTCATACACGTCAGTGGGCTCCACTGTATTGGTCAGCTTCTTGTGCCATCATTTAATCAATGAAAACCTATTAAATGAATATTTAATCACGTAGAAGTGGACTAATAAGCGTTATGGTGTGTGTGTGTGTGTTGAGTGCCACAGAGCTTGATTTAATGTATAAAGCCCCACATTATATTTTATAAAATTACTATTCATATATAATAGATATATATATATAGCAACACTCAAAGTTTGAGTATGTAAATTTTGAATTAAAATGTTTTGATTTTCATGTTGATTATTGTCTTGTACGTCTCTAGCCTTTGCAATCCAATGACTTGACATGGCGAATTTACGTTCATCACAGTATCCATATAAATGATGACACATAAAAACTACATAAAGCCAGGTAATTTTTTTTGTTGCCACGGTAATGATTCTTTCAAACCCAACGATGCTAAACGGCTAGCAATAATAATGCATGGTAGTGAACGTAAGGATTTAAAAGGACAATATAAGAATAAAGTGGGGTGCTTGAGACCGGGTGTTTAAGGGCTTGTTTGGAAACTCTTTTCAGAATAGCTTTTACAGATTTCGAGGCAAAACCTAGGTTTTGAAAAGTGATTTATGTTTGGGAAGTTATTAGCTTTTACGGATTTCAATGCAAAAAGTGGATAGGAAAAAAGAAAGAGAAAGAATGAAAAGTAGAAAAGAGGAAAGAGAAGAAAGAAAAAGTAGGAGTGGGTTTCCAAAACCTAGGTTTAACCAAACCTAGGTTTCAAAATGGGTTTTCAAACAAGCCCTAAATAGATGTATGATCATACCATAATTGGTAAGATTTATAATGATCAAATTCGTAGATTAGTTGGAGTGGCAGTTATTCAGGTGGAAATTGTTTGGAGTGGTTCAAACATGTTCAAAAAATGTTATTTGAGATATCGATAAGGGGGTGGATTAAACAATATATATGGAATCATCTGAGAAAAGGTAAAAGAAGATCGAAGCGTGTCATCAAAGATGTTATAAAGAGAAATATTATTGTTAATAATCTGTCTACGGATAAGATTTACGATAGAACATAATGGCAATGTGTGATCAATATAGCTGATCCTACCTAGTGGAATAAAACTATTGCTGTTGTTGGTAAAGATTCTTTCGAACCCACGTATCTTTTCATCAAGTTTGCATGCATTGCGATACAGCAAATTATAATTAACAATATGGGGACATACAGCATTTTAGACTGTTATTAAACATAGGAGAAAGATAATTTAAAAAATAATTATTTTGTATGCTATTGTCACATTATCGTCAAGATGTATAAGTAATCTAATTTTCTTCATGAAAAGGATGCACACATACATGACTTTTTTAAAACGGGACTAACATACTTGTCTGCATAACTTTCATTGTTTCATAATTTTTTTTCAACCAGCAATCCTTTTTTTTTGTCCAAACAGTGTGTACATTTTATGTTGATGCTTATTAATTTATTATTGATGATCGATCCTGTATTTGGATGATGCATGTCGGTCACTTGTGGCTGGGTAGGGCCCCGGAACTAGCAGCCACCGGCCGGACAGAAATCGCCCAACGCGTTTCAAATAATCGCCATAGATTCATCCGACCTTTGTTTGTTTCTGGACTTCGGACTTTTTGGTGGATATTATGAACAAGTGTGATTACCAAAATGACACACCAAATCTTCACGAAGGAAAGGAATAAAGGCACAAGGTTATGACACGTGTAGGGTTATGACAGATAATCACGGCCATTGATTGATCTTCGGCATTAAATGTGGGTGATTGGAAAAGTTTTTTTACCAGAAGAAGTGTGAAGTACGTTTAACTGTGATTTACCATAAAATGAGATAATCTCATTCATATATTTAACCCGATTTATGTGAAAGCATTTCTCCACTGGTTTCTCAAACGAGTCCAATAATACTATCTTTTGGCCTTTGATTGAAACAGTTAGGAACATCCCTCTTGCCTCTGGTAGGGGTGGGAAAACAGCCAACCATGGGTTGCCAACCCGCCAAGATATATTTTTTAAAAAAAATTAAATTTTTGTCTTTTTTCCATAAGATTGTATAATCATATGATTCTTTTTCACCTATAAATTTTCAATAATGACATTTTTTAAAGTATTATAGAAAGTTGATATGAAAAAATAAAATATTTTATACTATTTTTTAATGTATTAAATATTGTTTATCATAAGTTAAAAAATATTAAGATGAAAAAAGGTAAAAAAAAATATAATATATTATTTTTAAAATAAAAAGATACAGGGGAGGGCGGGCAAAAGCTAGCTCGAACCCATCTAAATCTGACAGATTGACCCCGCGTTCCTAATCCTAGCTTCTGGGTGGGCAAAGCTAAGAAAGAGATGCCCCAAATGAACTTTGGAGGGACCTCAAAGGAGTTAAAGCCGACATTAATTCGCAGGAAAGATGAGAGTTGTTCACCCTAATTACTTGTGCGCCACACCTGATCATAATCCAACAACATACTCTATGCATTATGTAAGAAGCCGGCCAATATAAACACTAATTCTCAAAATGTACCATTTTTTTCCCTCCCTCTCATGTACCATTAATCTCATTTAATGCGGGGCCCATGCAAAACTTATCAAGTTTAATTAATGTCATGACTTGTTTCTCGTGGGATACGCATGATCAGAACACATGCCGTGTTTGGGAACTCCGTTGAGAAAATAGATTTTGCAGATTTTGAGGCATTTTAGGAATTTCGAGATGGTTTTACGGATTTTAAGATGTTTTTTATGAATTTCAAGATAGTTTTTACAGATTTCGAGATGGTTTTATCTCGGTTTACGTGCACCGTTGGGAAGAATGGCTTCCCAAATAAGCGCAGTGTGGGAGACACATCAAGTTCACAATCCCCTGTTGTTACTTTATTAAAAAAACATGGAACATATTTTTCTGTAAACTTATGTAATATATATATATTTCAATTTTAGTTCATCCTATAATAACTAAATTCTGGTCCCACCTTCAAAATAAATTAATGACCAAGTAGAGAGTGGAGGAGGACATATATAATATTTTGCTGTGGGGATCGGATGATTATCTTGGACCATGATATAATTAATGTTGGCTTGGCTTGGTTTAGAGTCCTGCATAGGGATTATGTGTTGGAGACACGTTTCTCTTAACGTGGAAGAAGTGTATGTTTACGCCGTCATTGTAATTATTAGAGCGAGATGGGTGGGATATGAATGATTGACTTATTTTCCCAGCAATTATAACTCCTAATAAGCACCACTCATTTGCAACCTTGGCTAATTGTAGAAATTAAGTTGATCGATCATGGCTCTGATCTGCATGAGGTATATTTTAAAAGAAATACTTATATATTCACGTAATATCATATCATCGCTAAATGACATTTTTCTGATATTGATCACATCTGCTATTTCTAATAAAATCATTTCATTTTCCTTTTTTTATTTCATATCACATAAATATCTCTTGCTGATTGTTTTTTATCTCTCTCTCTCTGTAACCAATAAGAAAACATATTTGTGTGATCCGTAAAAAAAGATAGTTGAAACATTTTCATTTAATGGAGTACAAATAACAGAACACTCCGAAAATAAGTATTTCTCATCTTTAAAATAAATATCATATTTAATGGAGATGATGGTGACCTAATATATCTTTCAACATTCATCTTAGTTATAAATATGTAAAGGATAGAATCAAAAGGTGTCGGATCTATGGATAAGTATACGTGATAGAGTGTTATCAATTTATCTCATACCATCTCGTTTTTTGATACAAGATAAAGTGCTTGTTTGAGAACTCATTTTTCCCAACGGTATACGTAAGTCAAGATAAAACCATCTCGAAATCTGTAAAAACAATATTAAAATCTATAAAAACAATATCAAAATCTATAAAATAATCTCGAAATATGTAACGTTTAATATAAGATTTTGTGTTGTGTCCTGCTAGTACTAGTGTAATTTTTAAATGTAAGTGCGAGTATTGTTTGAGTTGTTAGAACAATATGTGAAGGCAATTGAAGAAGTAATATAGATAAGAATTGTGAAGAAGAGAGCAGAAAAATAACGTGGAAGAAGACGGAAGGAAGTGGTGAACACACAATGCAGCTTTCCCTTGTGCTATGTTCTGTGCATGCCTTCATCATTTACCCAATCATTTCTTCATTCCCACTTACATACACTACTCACTCTCTATA
>JANTPZ010153971.1:0-13051 GCA_025593235.1 Vachellia pachyceras
TACAATCAGAGGTTTTTGACCCAATCTTTCTCTTTTTAGGTTCAGGTAATAATACTTTCGCAAGACACCCCCACACTTTTAAATAATTCAAGTTTGGTACAAAACCTTTCCACAATTCATATGGTGTCTTACCTAACGTTTTATGAGGAATTCTATTTTGTAAAAAGCAAGCAGATAAAATCGCTTCACCCCACAAGTTATCTGGTGCAGATGAACTTACAAGCAAAGCATTCATCATCTCTTTTAAAGTTCTGTTTTTTCTTTCAGCAACACCATTGGATTCAGGTGAGTATGGAGAAGTTACTTCATGAATAATTCCTTCCTTTTCACAAAAATCATTGAATAAAATAAATTCTCCTCCTCTATCTGACCTGACCCTTTTAATTTTCCTATTTAATTGGTTTTCAACCTCTGCTTTGTATAAAAGGAATTTATCAAAAGCTTCATCTTTATTTCTCAACAAATATACTTTAGTATATCTAGAAAAATCATCAATAAATGTTACAAAAAATCTTTTTCCTCCTCTTGTCATAGTTTGTTTCAAATCACCTAAATCGGTATGTATTAGAGTAAGTAATTCAGTTTCTCTTTGGGTGGAAAAATGAGATTTTTTGGTTTGTTTAGCCTCACCCAAGCAATGTGGGACTTGGGGTTCTCTCTTTTAACACACACACTTTTCCAACACAATAATGGTAAAAAAACTGATTTGGGATTTTGGATATTCCAAGTTCCTTTTATTCATTTTCCCTATAATTAAATAATAACATTTTAACAATAGGATATATGACATGTAACTGGAGGACTTGAAGGGATAGATATAAGGAATTTAATTTAAGTATTTTCCATATGTGTGTTGTTTAAAATGGAGTATTCTCTCTCTATCTAGATCTGTAAGGTTTTCTTTTCTAATTTTCATCTTTTTACTTGCTTTCTAAATGTTTTGAGGTATACATGTAGAAGAAGAAAATCGAGTATATCCACAAGAAAAAATTTGATCTTTATCTTTTAAAAGGCCTAGCCAAAGCTTACGTGCGTTAATTCCCATCATATTCATATTACGAGCTCTTCACAATTGTCAAATGCAGATAATAGATCAAGACTATTTTAAATTCAACTTCCATAACATATTTCATTCTATCTTATAGCACATAAGAAGAACATAGAAATATGTATTACCATAAAAGTCACTTATTTTTGCTTTTGCATTTTCAAAAAGGATGCTTACATACTGCTATTGATATGTACCGTATAATTTAAGTACTCTATAATGGATTTAAAATATCGCATATGCTCTATGGATTATTGATCCCGCCCTACATCCACTTCTTATATTGAGTTTTCGAAAAATATTGGCAAATGGCAAGTTATTGGGTGTTTCTGATCTCCTTCATGGCCTTTTCTTCCTCTTCAAGAATAGTGAGTGAAACCACATTCGAGGAAAAGTTCAGCCTTCTTTTAGAACTCCTCCTTGAGCAACATCTACATCACCCAATTAAAATATCATTCTATACATAAACTTATAATCACTAAAGTGAGTTTTGCACATGATGTTTTGTCGATTAGGTACAAGAGAGCTGATAAGCAAAGATAAAGTAATGTTAGACTCACCTTTGGTATTTCGTTGATTTGATCAAAAGGTAGTGCCATTATCTGCCATGGTGAAGTTTTCTTTAAAGCCATTCTAGGAGCACTTCTATTATGCTTTTGTAACAAATTTGTTGATATGTAGAATGTGTGTCGAAACAGTGTGATTGTATTCTTGTATATATAGTTGATGTTAAGGTAACGTAAACCTGGGGTGTAGTTTTGAGTAAAGAAAGGGTGGTTTTAAAAAGAGAGAAACTGTAGGCTGGATTTCATCAATAATGTCTGCTGACATGTTGGTTTTATGAAATCTGTGGGTAAAATTTTATCAATTTCAATAAGATGTGTTGTTTGTTGGAATCTGTGAGTAAAATGTTAATTTATTTTTCTTTAAATTGAAAGTTTCATTGTCAAAACCTGAGAAGAGAGTGGATTGATAGTTACTTTTTTTTTACCATACTTATATCAATTTAGTATTCATTATATTAAGGTCTCCACATGGCTATGTATCTATTTTGGAAATATCATTTAACTGTAATGTCGTATGAAAAAGATAAGGTACATAACTATGCATGATCGGAAATTGACATATTGGATGTAAGGAACTTGCCTTAGTTTTTCTTGAATAAGCTTTTGGTGGCAATGGATTGATGGTTAATTCGTTTCTTATATATATATATATATATATATATAATATGAGAAATTACTTAATTAAAATAATCATTATAATGAATTTGTCCTTTGTCGCATAAATTGCAAGAAACAAACGTCAGCTTGTAAATAATTTCCAAAAAATTAATTATTTATTTAATATGATTGTGATTAAAATAATCTTATTTTAAAGCAAACAAATTAGTACAAGGGAAAAGAGAAATTAAGTATATTCAAAATTTTCCCAAAAATATAGTCAAAATAATACCAATTTATGAAAGAAAAATTAATTATTATTGATTTTATGCACACTCAATGATCAATGTACTTGAGCGTTTTAGGAAATAAAATAAATACTTTTTTATATTAGATATTGCCTTCTTGGACTCTTGATGCTGTGGAAGTTTGCTATGGTGATATGTTTAAAGCTTGTAAACAAAAGATAGATTAAAATCAAATAACATATTTGGGAGGAAAAATACTTCGGTCAAGTTTCTTATTCATTACATTCTCCAATCACATATTTTTATGTGGGTTTATACTTAAATGATAATATTTTAAAATAAGATACATAGTCGCATGTGATGGGACACTACTACAAAAAGTACTTTTTACGCCCTATTTTTAACCCAATTGGCGCCTTTTTTCAGAGGGGTGTGTATGTGATAGGTGTAGAAAGTTAGGGCCTACGGCGCCCTATATTGAAATATAGGGCACCGTAAGGTGTACCCTGTAGAGAAACACAAAATTCATCGATGAAAGTTAACTACCAAAGTCCTTCAAACATAATTTCCAACAGCAATGTTCCTCAAAGATTTAACCTTGATGCCCACTAAGCTAACACCAAACTTCAAACAGGTCAAAATCCACAATAAAAAGGAAAAGGAGTGAGCTTTACCTCATACTAGAAGAAAATTGCAAACAATGGAAGAATAGAGAGCTTTGCACAGCGGCGGTTTGGGTCTTTGGGAATGGACGACAGACGGAGCTGAGTTGGACACGGCAACATGGCACTAAGCAGCCTAAGCGCGCGATGGACGAGGGGAAAACGAGCTCGCGGCTAAGCTCACTCCTAAACGTGGCGACGGACCTTGGAAACAGCGGCACGGGCGATCTAATCTCGCATCAGATGAGCTGGGGCTGGACGATGGACAGAGACGGACAAGCTGGACGACGGCAAGGATGGGCGATGCGACTGGGCTCTGTGATGACGGACAGGGTCTAAGCTGGACTCGCGACGGACAAGCGAAGATGGGAGCTGAGTGCGCGACGAGAAGTGGGTCTTGCGATGCGACAGGAAGGCTGAAGCAGGGACGGAGCAGGCAAGATCAGGCACGCGAAGGGAAGACTGAAGCAGAGGAACTTGGGAGACGGGAGAAAGCAAGAAGCTAATAAGGGACTTGTCACGGCACCTTATCCTCATCTAGGGCGCCTAAAGGCATCCTTTGGTGCCCTATATATTAGATAGGGCGCCTAAATGGTGACTTTAGGCGCCCTATCTCTAAGATAGGACTCCTAAAGTGACCCTTTTAGCGCCCTATCCTCATATAGGGCGCCTAAAAGCATCCTTTGGCGCCCTATCTCTGAGATAGGGCACCTAAAGTGACCGCCTTCATTTTTTACTCCCTTTTTTAAAAAAAAAAAAAGATGTGAATTTCAGTAGTAAAAACTATACTCTTTAGTAGTAGGAGAACTTGCTATAATGGATATATCTTTACAGCACTTGATGAAAGAATTGTTCACTTGAAATATATATATTTATAATTTTCATAAATACGCGATACTAATCGATAGATAGTATGTTAAGAAACATATATGAGAATTAAGTTATATAATTTATTTGGATTTGATGGGTTTATGCATATAATTGCCCGTATTATTTGATTGTTATGTTTTATTAAGCAAAATAATATGGTACTAGATTACACTTGATTTAGTCAATTGTCCAATATTATACTCAAAATATACCAGCGTGTGTACAGGACTTCAATTCCCAAACTAAAGCACATTCACATGACTAACTCATATATTCCAGGTTCTTCTGTGTACACATGTTCTCTATATATATGTGTGTGCGCGCGTGCGCGCCAATGGGATCATACCTATATCAAATTTTTTATATTTATTATGTCAAGTTTTCCAATCACACATAGCTATACGTCTTATTTTTTATTTGGGTTTATAATTAAATGATAACATTTTAACACGAGGATACATGAACAAATGTAATTGGAGGACATGATGGATATAAGGAATTTCATTTAAATATTTTCATGTGTTGTTGAAAATAGAGTATTCTCCTTCTCTCTCTATATCTGTCTCGTTTTCTTTTCTAATTTCAATGTTTTTACTTGCGTTCTAAATGCTTTAGGTATATAATTAGAAGAAGAAAATCGAGTATATCCACAATTAAAGAAAAAATCGATCTTTTTATTTTAAGTTGCCTAGCCAAATCTTACGTGCATTAATTATATTACTAGCTCGGTACAGGACTTTAATTCCTTACGGCATTTAATGAAAGAAATGTTCACTTGAAAAATATATATATAATTTTGATAAATACGCGATACCATTCGATAGATAGTATGTTAAGAAACATATATGAGAATTAAGTTATATACTTTATTTAGATTTGATGGGTTTATGCATATATATCACCGTTTTATTATTATATTTTCTTAAGCAAAAAAATGTGGTACTAGATTACACTTGATTTAACCAACTGTCCAATATTATACTCAAATTATACTAGCATCTGTACAGGACTTTAATTCCCAAACTAAAGCACATTCACATGACTAATCATACATTCCAGATTCTTCTGTATACATATGCTCTATATATATATATATCTATGGGACTGTACGTACATCAAGTTTCTTATATTGATTAGGTCAAGTTTTCCAATTACTCATAGCCATGTGTCTTATTTTTTATATGGATTTATATTAAATCATAATATTTTAACAATATGATACATGAACAAATGTAATTGGAGGACTTAACAGGATGAATATAAGGAATTTCATTCAAATATTTTCCTTATGTGTGTTGTTAAAAGGGAAATTTAGTCTTAGGTCCCAAATAAACAAGTTATTTAAGGAATGGTCTCATGAAGGAAAATATTTAATTTAATGAGAGGTCCCAATTGACAACATGAGGTCCTTGTATTGATAACATCATGCACTGTGTTGACCTCATGTTGTCAATGTGACCTCTTATTAAATATTTTTACCCACGAGACCATTCCTTAAATAACTTGCTTATTTGAGACCTAAGACTAAATTTCCCTTGTTAAAATTAGAGTAGTCTCTCTCTCTCTCTCTAGATCTGTCTGGTTTTCTTTTCTAATTTCCATGTCTTTACTTGCGTTCTAAATGCTTTGAGGTATATATATATAGAAGAAGAAAATCGAGTATATCCACAATTGAAAAAAAAAAATTGATCCTATTATTTTAAATTGTCTAGCTAAAGCTTACGTGCATTAATTCCCATCTTCATCATATTAGTAACTCTTCACAATAGTCAAATATAGATAATAGATCAAGATCTATTTTAAATTCAACATCCATAACCTGTTTCATTCTATCTTATAACACATAAGAAAAACATAGAAATATGTATGACCATAAAAGTCACTTCTTTTGCTTTTGCATTTTCAAAAAGGATGCTTACATATTGCTATTGATATGTATCGTATAATTTAAGTACTCTATAATGGATTTAAAATATTGCGTATGGTCTATGGTTCTCTCCTTCCACATTATTGATACCATCCTACATCCACTTCTTATATTGAGTTTTTTTGAAAAATATTGGCAAATGGCAAGTTATTGGGTGTTTCTGATCTCCTTCATGGCTCTTTCTTCCTCTTCAAGAATAGTGAGCGAAACCACATTAGAGGAAAAGTTCGGCCTCCTTTTAGAACTCCTCCTTCAGCTACATCTACATCACCCAAGTAAAATATCATTCTATACATAAACTTATCATCACTAATGTAAGTTTTGCACATGATGTTTTGTCGATTAGGTACAAGAGAGTGCCAATAAGTAAAGAAAAAGTAATGTTAGACTCACCTTTGGTATTTCGTTGATTTGATCAAAAGGTAGTGCCATTATTGGCCATGCTGAAGTTTTCTTTGAAGCCATCCTATGAGCACATCTATTATGGTTTTGTAACTAATTTGTTGATATGTAGAATGTGTGTTGAAACAATGTGATTGGATTCTTGTATATATAGTTGATGTTAAGATAACATAAACATGGGGGTGTAGTTTTGAGTAAAGAAAAAGTGGTTTTAAAAAGAGAGAACCTATGGGTTGGATCTCATCAATAATGTATGCTGAGTTGTTGGATCTATGAAATCTGCAGGTAAAATTTTACCATTTTCTATAAGATGTGTTGTTTGTGTGAATTTGTGGGTAAAATATTAATTCTATTTTTACTTAAATTGAAAGTTGCATTGTCAAAACTAGAGAAAAGAGAGGACTGATAGTTATTTTTTTTTTTTGGACCATACTTTGATCAATATTGTATTCATTATATCAAGCTATACACATGGTCATGTATCCTATTTCTGAAACATCATTTAACTATAAATTCACAAGAAAAAGATAGGATACATGGCCAACTATGATTGCAAAACTTGACATAATGGATATAAGTAACTTGACTTAAGGTTCCTTGAATTTGTTTTTGGTGGTAACGGATTGATTGTTAATTCATTCCTTATATATAATATGAGAAATTACTTAATTACAATAATCATTATAATGAATTTGTCCTTTGTTGTATAATCTTATACTCCATTCTCATCGTAGATAAGACTTTCTTGGCTTCATATATACGATTTGGAAGTACATTGTTCTCTGGAAGTATATCACCCAACAACTGCAGCAACAATGTGAAACTACTGTCGGTCCACCCACAAGATGCCTTCAAGTTCATCAAATGCAATGTAGCCGTCAAGCATGTATGCTTACTCCTAGGGTACAACGGTGTCTCTGCATCGCTCCGCATGCTTTCATAAACAGGCGCTTAGGCAAAAGATTCTACCTCAACATCGTGAATCATTCTTTCCATTCTATCTTCATCTACTGCATCCACAGAATCTCTTTCGTGGGCTGCATATCCATTTAGTTTTTCACCATGCCATATCCACTTTGTGTACTGGAGACTTATTCCCTCACAAATTAGGTGATCCCTGATGCCATCAATATTTTTCCTAATCACATTCATACACTTGACACAGGGGCAAAAATACATCCCATTTTTGCTAGTCGCATTTCTTTTAGCAAATTCAATAAACTCCTCCACACCATTCTCATATTCATCACTAGTTTTTAACTCATTCATCCAAATACGATCCATTCATCAAACCCTAAGCCATTGTAAACAAAATTCAAATTTAAAAAGACAAATCATAAAAGTGGATTTAAACTTTCAAGGTAAAATTATACTCCAACAAACTTTCAGATGCTGAGATGTGCTAAATGAAAATTATACTCATTCAATGCAATGAGTAAAGCAAGAAACTAAAACGTGGGTGACAAAAAGTGAGCAAATGTTCTTTACCCAAAAAAAAGTGAACAAAGGTTACATGCCTCTTTCTTTTATTTATTTATAGTAACATTCGTCATAGTTCAATGCAATGCATAAGCAATCTTATCCTTCCATAATTTATATATGGTTTTGAAAAAATGTTTGAAAATCTCCCATTACAAAATTTATTACACAAAAAGTTCTTACATTTTCCAAACACCATGGCGACAACATACCAGATCGTCCAAAATACCAAAAGAAAAATTTAAAATACTAGATCAACCATATAATCAAGAGAAAGAAAACCCCATCTCGAAATTACATTCTTCGAATCAACATTTCGAAGAAATCACCAAAAAATACCAGAAAACTACAGCAAGCATTTTTTATGAAGGGAAACCGATTCAATGCTTCATGAAAGCTTCGATGATGTTCACAGAGAGAGAGAGAGAGAGACTTACAGCGAACGGAGCGACGACGATGAACGGACGGATGAAAGCTTCGATGATGTTCACGGAGCGATGATGAACGGACGGACAAGCAGCGGACGGAGCGATAACGAACCGACGGAGCAGCAGCAATGAACTCAGCAACAAACGGAGAGGGAACGACGAACGGAGACAAAGCAGCAAGAGGGAGAAACTGGAAATGAAAGTGAAATGAGAAAGATCGATCGAGAATGTTGGGTTAAAAGGCGCCACTTTTAGCTTCCTACTCAATTGTAGGGCACATAAAGGAGAGTTTTGGCGCCCTACTAGTGAGCCCTCCTACTAATAATTTCAAAAATGATAATTTATTTGAAAATAATTTATTCAAAAAAAAGAGGGTTTAGGGTTTAGGCACCGCCTTCATTTTTTACTCCTTTTTTTTGTAAGAAGGATGGAATTTCAGTAGTAAAAACTATAGTCTGTAGTAGTGTTATCTCATTCAATTTCAAGGTAAATCCTGTTGATCATTATGTATATCGTAAGGTTAGTGGGAGTAAGTTCATATTCCTGATTTTATATGTTGATGATATATTGCTTGCCACCAATAATTCAGATTTGTTATGGGAAACCAAGAAACTTCTATCAAATATCTTGAAATGAAAGATCTTGGTAAAGTTTCCTTTGTATTAGGAATCCAGGTTCACTGAGATAGAAATCAAGGTGTTCTTGGATTATCACAAGGGAGCTATATCGATAAAGTGCTTACGAGGTTTGGCATGCAAGATTGTAAACCAAATGACACCCCTATTGTTAAGGGAGACAAATTTAGTCTCAAACAATACCCTATGACAACACTTGAGATTAAAGAAATGGAAAATATTCCCTACTCTCCAGATCGTGCGTTCATTATTGGAATGTTTGGCAGATATATGAGTAACCCGTGTATGGACCATTGTAAAGCAGCCAAACAGACTATGAGATATTTAAAGAGAATAAATGATTACATGCTCATGTATCGTAGATCAGATTAGTTAGAGATCATTCGGTATTTTGATTCTGAACACGATGGATGTCAAGATATTAAGAAATCCACATCAGGCTATGTCTACATGCTAGCTGGTAAAGCCATTTCTTGTAGCTTCCTCTTCTATGGAAGCAAAGCATGTATCAGTTTGGGAGGCATCCAACTATGGAATATGGCTATGCAACCTTGTCATTGGGTTGCAAATTGCATAAAGTATTGAAAGATCATTAAAGTTATATTGTGACAATATGGTGACAGTCTTTTGTTCCAATACCTAGCCGTTAATGATAGGGTACAGAATGGACAGTTTTCTATCGAACACATTTGGACATACTCCATAATTATTAAATCCCTAACAAAGGGAGTAACACCCAAATTCTTTCACGAGCACATAGCTCGGAAGGGTGTGCTTTATGTAACACCTCCTATTTTCCCCCTATATCCTCTTATTTGATCACTTATGAACCACTTTTGGTCCTTGTATAACTTAATTTGGCCTTTTTAGTGAACTTGAAAATTTTAAAAACGTTGTTACTGTTCACCGGCCCATTTTCCAGATTTCTGGCCCAACTTTGAAAATTCATAATTAATTCTATAAAACTCGAAATAGAGTGGCTCCAATTTCTAAATTTAGATTATTAAGTGATGTATATGGGAAAAATTCTCTTTGGTTCTAATCCTTGCACATTTGAATCAGTTTATTCCAAAATTGTAGCAATGTCCAAAAGGTCACTGTCTGTTTTTCTAGTTTTTCCCTTAACTTTGAAAAATCATATCTTAGGATGTGTAGTATTTAACTGGAAAGTTTCAGCTCAATTGGAGCTCGTTTACTATTTTTCCTTGATGTCTAAATCATGTCAGTTTTTTAGGGCCTTTGGAACCCATTGATTTTGAAATCTCACTTTTCTTAAAAATTACCAAAACCTCATTTTGGTTCATAATCAATCCTTTTATCATGCATGGTTACTCCTTGTCATTCTTTAGCTTACCTAGCCCATTTTCATGCATGAATCATCAAATATTTACTTGCTTTTTCATATAGAGGTTTATGGATTACAACCCTCAACAACTTGCCAAATAAAGTGCTAACAATCAACACATTTACACAAAAATTCCTCAAGCAAGAACATTATCTTCAACCATCAATAACTTTTTCCTTACCCTTTGCTTGAGCTTCCACCTACATTGGTTAGTAGGGGATGATTGAGATTTAAAGAAATCCCAATAGCAAAACTAACTAACAAAACTTGTGAATGTGCATGTATTATTTTCAACATGTGTGTATGATCAAGATACATGTGACATATTCAAACATTACATTATCATACATATAGCCATAACAATCAAGGTCACATATCATACACAAAGCATCAAGCTCATACATCATAAAATAATGCACCATGCATTCACAACAAGTTCATAAAGTGATTTAGAAGAGTTAGTAGTCTTGCTACCTTTTTCCTTTGATTTCCCTTGAACTTTAAAGCTCTCTTGGAAACCTTTTCCCACTAGCTCCTTGGCTCCGTAGCTTCCTAAACATCATGTGGTAATACATTCATAAATTCTAGCCACTACCATTGGCAAGAAAAATCATAAAAACGCAATGATCACTACTACCAAAGTTACTTTTTACGCCCTATTTTTAACCCAATTGGCGCCCTTTCTAAGGGCGATGCGTATATGAGGGGAGTAGAAAGTTAGGGCTTACGGCACCCTATATTATGTAAGGCGCCGTAGGGTAGACCTACGGCGCCCTATATTAAAAGATAGGGCGCCGTAGGGTGCCACTTACGGTGCCTTATATTGCAATATAGGGCGCCATAGTGTCCACTTACGGTGCCCTATATTGCAATATAGGGCGCCGTAGGTATTTTTTTAAAAAAACCACGTTTGCTTACCTGAGTCTTCCCCCCCATAATCTCTCTGTTTCGAGGTCCATCTCTGGCGTGGCGAAGGTGCCGAGCTAGATATGATTTTTCTCTCTGGGTTCCTGGATTTCGGACACCCACTTGCCCTACGCCCGCATTTGAACGCCTCTGTTCCTTAGAAGCAGAGTTTTTAAACACTGAGACAGCCTAGATGTTGATGATGACGACGACGGAGAGCGTGAGGACCAGTTAGAGTGAATGCTTGTCTCTATCTCTGAACTATGTAGCTCAACCATTGGTACTGATCAGGATAACTAACTCACTTGCAAAACTAATAGTTTAGCTTTATGAAATCCAACAAAAAAAAGCAATCTGTTTTCCCCTTTTGTGCTGAAAAAGGTTCAAAAACAGAGGCTTTGTAATATAATACTAGGGGAATGAATGAGATTGAAGAGGGGATTAGGGTCGAGCATGAACAGGAATAAGCTTGAAAACGAGCAAGCAAGTCCGTGCAATGGAAACCTACCAAAGTAAAGACATTTTAAAAGAACATGAGGGGGGGATCGCTTTCTTTCTTTTCTTGCAGATTATAATGAACTCAGCAGTATCACAAATCGATTCTCACAGGGTCATTCGCGAAAAGATCCAGAGAAGCTGGAAATCCAAACGTAACAAGAGACTGGTTTAGAAAAGGAGGTAAAAAACTTAATTGGAGGGAAAACTCACTCCATTGTGAAGGAAGACTGAGAAGACGGCTGCGAAGAAAAAGAACGAGAGAGCAAAGGATGAATTAACAAAAAGAGAAAAAAAGAGAGAGAGAAAATTAAGAGGTTACATCAGGCATGTAATGGTTTAGATTACTCGAAGAAGATCGTAATCTCCGTCAATGGCCAACATTGCTGCGTTCATTTGAGAGCTTTGTTCTTCGTTTCCTCCTCCTAAAGCTTCAGAAAAATGGAGTCTCTGATATACTGAGCATCTATTACATAGATCTGAACGCTATAAGAATTTGAAATATGCAAAATGAATATATATATATATAGAGTTGCAAAATTAATAGAGGGAGATGTTGTTAACGGATTCGAGCATGAATAAGAATGAGCTTGAAAAGAAGATTAGTAACCTGCGAGACCAGCGAGAAGAACTGCAGCGCGCGGGACACCGAAGAGTGGGAGCGACAAAGATGGAGGGAGAGAGTGGAGGCAGCAGCGCGCAGGAGAGTGAAAATTTAAAATTAAAAAATGAACAATGATAAGGAAAGGGCGCCCTTTGCCAAAGGGTGCCCTTTAGGTGTCCTTTGGCGCCCTACCTGATGGATAGGGCGCCAAAGGGTAACTTTTTGGGCGCCCTATCCTTCAGGTAGGGCACCATTGGGCACTCTTTGACTCTTTATCCTGCAGATAGGGCGTCTAAAGGCAGGTCATCACTTCATATAATTACAAAAATGCTACCACCTTCATTTTTTACTCCCTTTTTTAAAAAAAGGTCGTGAATTTGAGTAGTAAAAACTATTTTCTGTAGTAGTGGATACTCGCTCTTGCATTTTCAAGACCCTACAAGTTCAAGTCTTGACTTTTATGGTTCCTAATACTTCTCAAATCCCTTTCCTATTTTTACCCTACACAAAACTTCATTTTGAAGCCATTGGAAGCATTAGATTCATTAAAATCCCACTCACTCTATTTCTTTTAAATTTTAAAAAAAAATAAGACCTAAGAGGGAAATTTGGGTTTTCAACTTTTGCTCATGAATGCTTGTGTATTCTTGCTTCCAAGCCCCTTTTCAAGCATTATTTAACTCAAACACATTTTTCCCTTTCAAGACCTCAAATGGACAGCACCTTCCCCAACTCTTAGGATTTCCAAAATTCCAACAACAACACCCAACAACAACCAAAACAACAACAACTTTCATTAAACTACTCTTGACAACTTAAAGAGAAGCTTGCAACCTTTA
>JANTPZ010153977.1:15863-54391 GCA_025593235.1 Vachellia pachyceras
CAAAAGGTTTGAATAAGGGTGTTTGAATATTAGTGGTGTGTTTTGTTGGGGATGGAGAAGATTGTGAGGTTGAGGGAGTGTGGCTGATATGATCGCCAATGATTTGGAGGTATTGGTTAGTGTAATTGTTTTGTTCAATAATATTTTTAATATCTCTAGGATCAACTTCTTGTTCAATATTTTTAAATTTGAAAGGAGCAGCAGTAATAGGATGGCCTTTATCGTCTATAAGTTTAGGAATTTGGACTGGGATAGAAGGAGGGAAGGCTGAAGAGATTGTTTCTTTTAAAGGAGTTTTCCAATCTCTTTTGGCTTATTTATAAAACTTTATGTAACCGAGGTTTTGTAACATAGATTTTCTCTTTCATATTTTTTCTTCTATTCCTACTTTTTTTTTTCTTTTTTTTCTTTCCTCTTTACTACTTTTTCTTTATTCTCTTTCCTTTTTCCTACTTTTCATTCTTTCTCTTTTATACTTCATACCCAATTTTTTGCATCAGAATCCATAAAAGCTAATAACTTCCCAAACATAAATAACTTTTCAAAACTTAAGTTTTGCCTCGAAATCTGTAAAAGCTATTGTCTAAAATCTATTCTCCAAAACTTAAGTTTTACCTCGGAATTTGTAAAAGCTATTTTCAAAATAACTTCCAAACAAGTCCTTAATCTTCTCTACATAAATAAAGATGAAATTTTAAAGATATCCAAATAAGAACGAAGGCAAAAGGGTAAAATTTTGCAAACTGAATTTGTAACAAACAAGATGCATTTTCCTAGAATTCTCTTGTGGAACAATAGCACTGCCTGAAAAGTTAGTTCCAAAGCTCATGAAAGCGATTATTTCAACGTTGACGTGAAAATGAAGACGAGGAGAAGAGTAGATGATGAGTGACTCAGTTGCGTGAGAGGAGAGCGGTGGTACAAACGCGAAGACAAAGATAAAATAAACATGCGAGCACGGGTAACCCTTCCCGTTTATTTATCCCTTCCCGTTTATTTATTATATGGGCGGATTTTAACCCGTCTGTAACAAGCCAGCAACAGACAGGCTAAATCCAAAGATTTTCTTTTCTGGATCCAAGCAGATTATTCGGATGACGGGTATTCTGTTCCAGTGTTCTCAAAATGAACAATTAGTCAATTACGGCACTCGACCGTATAGAGTGTTGAATAGAGGGCGGCTCACCCCGCTAGCTCCTTTTAATTATCATTTCATAAAATTTATTTTATTTTAAACATTGGTTTTGACGTCAATTTTTTAATAGAAACTGGATACATGCCATTAATCACTTAGAAAAGAGTGCAGAGAGCATATAACATCCTATTAACTACTTAAACATTGTCATGCTGTATTTTTCCCTGACACTGATTCATTAAAAAAGGCGATAATATGCTTATCTTTTGGCTGAAAAAGAAAAAATTGGCTTTGCATTTTTTATTACAATTGGCAAGTTTGTAGCTCGTGGTTTTTTGGGACTACCCAGTAGGAGGAAATGATTCCTCCACAAAAGATTTCTCACTCAAAAAGCTTCCCTTACAAGAGTGATTGACTTCGTGTAATAGGCAGATGTGAACAAAATGAATGTTCCTCTTTATTCAATATGTCAGCACGTAAAAGGTTCTCCCTTTCGATATGAAATAATTAGATGTTGTGGGCGACAAACCTTCCATTATTCACATTGTTCTGGGTAGGGTAGCTTCTGAAACCTCGACTACATGAAACATGGAAATGTCAGAAAAATGGGCGACAAAAATTACAGAATAAAGGACATACAACAACTATGGATCTTCAGCAAGCAAGTATAAAATTAACTGCCTCAATATACCAATCGTTTCTGGAACTGCATACATAATACAGACAAGAACTTAAAACCTATCCTGTCTCTCGCAACGACAATAATACAGAGATGTAGATAAGAGGTGTTTGGCAAAGTGATTGAACACCTCAAAAGCATGTTCAACAATGTTTTTCTGTAAAACGAGATAATCTCTTTCACATATTTATCTTGTAAATAGTAAAAGCACTTCTCCATCGTTTTCCTAAACGGAACCAAGTTATTGGATCTATGTATTAGATCATATATGCAGTTCCCAGAAGAAGAGAATGCGATGTAAAGTTGCCCAAATGATCAAACAAGCCCAGCGACTCGCAATTATCATTTGTTGAAGATAATCAAAGGCTCTGTTTCTTCTCCTCCTCCTCCTCTGGCCTTTCACCATCGTTGATCTCGCTGCGGCGAGCTCTGGCCGCCATCACTCTCTTCACGTGAAACTGAAATTGAAACACCTGGCTAACAGATTTTGAAGGCTGAGAGAGAGTATGGGAAGGAGATTTTGTGAGATATAAAGAAGAAGGCATTATTCGGTTTTCCCCTTTTGGGGGTTGTGGGGTGGGAAGAGAGGATCTTCCTCGGCATATACTTGGGAGCATTATCTCGCTGGCCCATTCCTTTTCCTTTATTCTTCTGCTTATGCTTTTGGCATCTTTCTCCATGAATTGTGTTATTATATTGTTGAACGTGGATATATGCACACACACATAGACACCTTAATTAGCATCAAAGTGGTTTTTGTTTATTCCTCTCCAGTGTCAACTCGAAACATGTGACAGCCTGGAGACATCCATATTTTCACACCACCATGATTCCCCAATGTCGACATTTTTCGGTTATTTTCCTCGACGTTATTAAGTCGCAAGGATAAAAGCATGAGTATCTCTGGATTTTAGATCCTTTTCAAATTCGATTTTCATAGACAGGATAAGGACAAAATGAGCAACGCAAAATGGGTTTCTCGTCAGATCATTTATTCTCCTCACTAAATTGGCAGGGTGGTCATGAGATATTTTATTATATTATGATTATTATGGGTATTAATTAGGGACTTAAGGTGTCTGTTTGGAAACGTTTATTTACTCTTTAAAAGTACGTTCAACAGTATTTTTCCATAAACGAGATAATCTCCTTCACATATTTATCTTGGTTTGCGTAAAAATATTTCTCTACCGCATTTTTAAATGGAGTGAATAAAATATCTCGAGTGTGACCCGTCATCATTTGGGCTGAGTCCAAGTAGAATATTAAGGAATGTAAATGTCTCCTAGTCTAACCACTTCGACATAAATACATGAATGCTAATTTCTTTGCCCCCAAGGATTTGTAATCTGTATTTGCTGAAGTGAAATCCATAAAAAAATAACATCATGAACAAAACTGCCTTGCAGGAGCGTTCGCAAAAGGTTTATCAGCGTCTTATATTCTGATATCTCCTCCTTTACACACAACGTACTTGTTTGGGAACGATGCACGCAATCCAAAACAAAACCATCTCAAAATCTGTAAAAATAATCTTGAAATCCGTAAAATCATATTAAAATTCGTAAAACTATCTAAAAATCTGTAAACTCCTTTCTCCCAATGGGTTCCCAAACAAACACACGGGAAATCCGTTGGGAGAAAAGAGTTATGGCTTTCAATATGTTTTTATGGATTTCAAGATGGTTTTATCGATTTTGAGATGATTTTTACAAATTTCGGGATGATTTTGGCTTGACTTACTTGTTTCATTGGGGGAAATGAGTTCCTAAACAAGTAAAAAAAAAGTATGCTTAATACTTCTATAGGATTAAATCACCATTTAGCTTAGTTTTATTTTTTTCTAGTCCGGCATTAGCCATCACTTGTACCCAAAAAAATCCGTAAAAATTACGTTTAATGTTTTCCTCTAACCTTTTTCGATCTCGTAGAAGGCCATATCAACGCATCATGTGCATTTATTTTCACATGAAAATGAGACGCATAGCAGAGGAGGCTGAAGGCAAGGCCCACCCCTGCAGAAGAGGATCTTGTCCCCTATGGATATGTACATAATCTGGCAATATTTACAAAGACGACTTGTTCCTTAATTCCTTTCTATTTGCGACGGGTATAAACTTGCTGCATAGTCAATCTCCCTTACAGCGCCCGAAGGCACCTAAAATCATTGATATGCAAAAAATCCAGCAACAGGCATCCATTGCCATAAAACCTACACGATTCCAGGAAGATTGCGAGGCCAGAAACAATATAATGTTAGATATTCATTCTATCCATAACTAGAATTTCTGACCTCGATGGCATTGACATACTAGTGATTAATATAGCGCTTGTTTGAAAAAGCGGCAGAGAAGTACTCTTATATAAGTTGAGGTAAATATATGTAGGAGGTTATCTCGTTTTGAGGAAAATACTGTTAAACGTGTTTTTGGGCTTATGAGAAGTTTTGCCAAACGGAGCCATAATTAAACAAAAATAGGATTTGAGGGGGGTTTTTATTTAATCCCCACAATCCTCCTCTTTAAACTTGCAAAATCACATCCTCTTTGTTTTTACTTTTTAGTTTAACGAAGGTTTATTTTAAAACGATGTGATTTAGTTTAATGAATTAATCTTTTCCATGCGTTGAACTAAGGCTAAAATCTCACGAGTATAGAGGCATTATAGATGTTGGGCCTGTTTGAAAACACGGTAGATGAAAATTTTTATGCAAGTCGAGGTAAATATGTGGAGAAGATTATCTCGTTTTACAAAAAACACTGTTGAACTTGATTTTAGAGAGTAAATAAGTATTTTCAAACAAACACATTGCCAGTGAACATCTTTTGCTGGTGACGACTTATCATCAAGACATTAGCGCACTACTTCAATAGAATTTGAATCAATAATATCTTCTGCTTGGTTAATGTCTTCTGCTTCATAATCTCTCACCTGCCATTTCTATTAATTTTTTTTTGTTAAGGACAAGTATAATTAGATTAAAATCATTGTTAGCAAATGATGGTAAAAGGAGTTTTGGACGTTTGAAGATATTTCAAAGCTGAGTTTGTGTGTATGTAAAATAGCGCCTTGGAGATATATACTCTCAATTACACTCAATTGTGGGGGTGTTTGGGAAAGTTTCTCAACACCTTAAAAGTAAGTTTAACAGTGTTTTTCTGTAAAATGAGATAATTCATTTCACACATTTACCTTATAAATATAAAAATATTTATCCACCACTTTACCAAATGGAGATGTACTGAACTGAGGGATGCGAATACTCAAATTTAAGCCACATAGCCCTATATGAAAGGGTGTTAATCGTTGTTAGCAACTACCCGGGAATACATTTTTTTTATTCGTTTCAAATTAGTTGAGATACAAATAATGGGCCATGGGCCATCGGCTTTAAACAATTAATACCTAACAGGGGATCAAATGATTTCCAGTTGAGCAGCTTGGTGAAATCCCGCTGCAATTTCTACACACCATGAGCGGCGAACCCTTGCCGTTAGCGGCAGTTCCTCTTCAGGCTCGAAGGCTGGAATCCGATGATGAAGAAGGAGTAGAGCTCAGTGAATTTCAGACCCCAAGGAAATTTCAGACGAGCTGTGCCCCCTTCATGCTTCCCGATGGTTGGAAAGTCGAGGAAAAGCCCCGTCCCTCCTCCAGCGCCAGCCGCCTTCATGTCGACAAGGTGAATGGGCCTCTTCTGTATCTTTATTTGATTTATCTGTTGCTTTTCACTTGAAATGTACCTTCAATTCTGTGTAAGCAAGTAGCTTTCATGCGTGCATCTACTCACGGATCATCGTTCTCCATAGAATCTCTTTCTCTGGGAGTATTTAGAGGTGGAAGCTGTGAAATGTTGATTTGAATTGGATTTGGTACCATTGCCGGTTACCATTTAGTGTTGAGGCCTACGAATTGGAAGATCAAGTCCCGTACGGCGTTCAAATTAATGATTTTTATATATGAATGTTTATACGACCAAGTGTGGCAATATCAGCAAATATCCAAGACTATATTCGGTATCGATGCGGTGATTTCTGGGGCTCCGCTTTGGACGTTCTTTAACCAGGGTCATGATATATTTAAATTCTTTCATTTTTACATCAAATGATGACTTTGTTTTGTCGCGCAGTATTATTATGAGCCTGGCACTGGAAGGAAGTTTCGTTCGCTGGTATCTGTTCAGAAATATCTACTGGAAGGGACAGGAGAAACTAAGAGAGTGAAATCTAAAAATAAAAATACAGTGAGCAGCTGAGCTTTACTATTTAGTTTTCTAACAGAAGAAGCATAATGGAGCTCTAAAGTATCTTCATGTTGGTATTAATTACAAGCGTTTTCTTATCAATGGCATGTAGAATGTACCTAAAATTTTATATAACCAGGATAGATGAACTGTTGAAGTCTTGCCAAAACTAAGAAAGCATAAAATAAAAACACTTCCGTGCTTTTTTACAACTTCTCATAACACGATGATCATCTCTCCACTCACTTACCTAATATTGCTGCAGATGCAGGCTGAAACTCAAACCAGGGGAAGTGCGGTATCTTTTGGATTACCTGATAATTGGATAGTTGAGGAGAAGCCACGTAAATATGTTGGAGTCATGGATAGGGTACTTCCGTTTTGCCTAATCCCTTTTAATCTGGGGTATTTTTATTTTATAGCTTGTCCTTCAACCTTCCTACGTGAATGAACTGGGTTTTTATGTCATATCTGTTGGGTTATTGCCTGCATATTTATTACAGAAATCACATTAGTTCTTGGATAGATGGGAAACTCCCAAAATACTTGGCAAAATACTTGGTTTGGCATTTGGACCATGAAAAAATTTTGCCTCTTCAGAAGACAGATAGAATCATGTAATGCTATTTTGCATTCTGTGACTTTTAATCTAACCATGTTATGTTGTGAGATAGAAAAAAATAGGAGAAGAATATTTGTGAATATGCTGAGCTACTCTATACAGTGCTCAAGCCATTTCCATTTATAGTATACTACTGACAGCACAGCAGCAAATTCTGTTATAACAGAATGTACACAGCTGTGACACGTAAGGAATGAGGGAAGGAATCTGTTATATTGTTACAGCTAAACAAATATAATAGAATTATTTCTTAACATTCCCCCTCAAACGACAGGGTGTTGCCAGCATTCCGAGTTTGTTTATGAACTTCTGAAAATGTGGCAACGTCAAAGCCTTTGTGAGGAGATATGCTATCTGATAGCCAGAGGGAATATATCTCACATGTACGTAACCAGCGTGGACTAAGTCACGAATGAAGTGAATGTCGACATCTGTGTTTACTCTTGGAATGCTGTACGGGATTGGTTGCTAGTGCTTTTGCACTTATGTTATCACAACACATCACTGATGGTCTTCGAAGAAATCAATCAAGCTCTGTCATTAGTGAACTAAGCCATTTTATTTCTGCCGTTCCATCTGCAAGAACCTGATACTCAGACTCAGCACTGGATCTTGAAACAACTTGTTGTTTCCTAGAGGACCATGAAACAAGAGTCCCTCCAAAATAGATACAAATTCCTCTATTGAGCGTTTGTCATCTTCATCTGTTGCCCTGTCGACATCTATGTATGCAGTTAATTGAAATGACTTGATTGGTTTTAAATGCAAACCAAGACTAACAGTCCCTTTTAGATATCTAAAAATTTGTTTAACTTCTTGAAAATGAGGTTCTCTTGGCTGAGAGAGGAATTGGCTCAATTTGTTTATTGGAAACACAATAACCGGCTGAGTTGTAGTTAGATATTGAAGGAACCAATAGCCTAACGATAGAGAGTAGGGTTTTCCATCTAACATTGAGAATTTGCGACATGTGACCATGGGAGTTGAAATAGGAGCACACTCAAGCACACCAAATTTCTTTAGTAGATCCATAATGTACTTGGTTTGACCAAGGTAAATACTAGATTCATCTCTATGAATTTCGAGACCCAGAAAGTAATACAATAGACCCAAATCTTTCAACAGAAATAATGAATTCAACTTTTCCACAAGCTTCTTGATATATCCTGAGTTGCTACCGGTCACTAGTATATCATTCACATAGATTAAAACATACACCAGTAGCTTTAGTTTGTGCAAAGTGAAGAGAGACATGTCGCTTTTGGCATTCTGGAATCCCCACTGAAGCAATGTGATCCGCAACCTCTCAAACTAGCCTGCAAACATGGTGAGGTCGATGTGGATCAACAAAACCTTCTGGCTGCCTCATATAAACCTCCCCCTTTAAGAGACCATTTAGAAAGGTGTTGTTTACATCTAACTGCTTGATAGGCCAGCTGAATGTTACTGCCATTGTCAGAACCACTCTACTGGTTGTAGTCTTTATGACAGGACTAAATGTCTCTCCAAAATCCACCATTGGTACTTGTTGAAAACCTTTAGCCACAAGTCGCGCTTTGTGCTTGAGACTGGATGAGTCTGCTTTGAATTTGGTCTTGAATACCCACTTGCAATCTATCATCTTTTGCCCACTAAATGGAACTAGCTTCCAGGTGTGATTTTTTTGAAGAGCATGAAATTCATTTGTCATTGCTTGACGCCATTGGCTGATCTGTAGAGCCTCATGCACATTTTATGGTTCAGGTGCTCCAGATGACATGTGCACATCTTCAGTTCGAGATAGTCCAACAAATGGATGTTTGGGCTTAGTTGTTCCATCTTTTGCCTGAGAAGTTTTGATTTGCCATATTGGCAAGCCTCATAAACATATTTGTCATTGATTTCAAAATGTGCATTACATTTTTCCATAACTTTCAGAATTTTGGAACTTGGATGCCTTAATGAACGATGTAGTCTGACAAAACTATCTATACTCAGTGAACTACATGTATTTTAGGTCTCTTTTTCTTATTATTCTGCATTGGGTACAGTCCTTGATGTGGTGTTCCTTACATTAGCAGTTGACCTGTCTCCTTGTCCTTCACAGGGCAACCAAGGTCAGTAAAGGAAATTTGAACCTAATTATCTTTGATTAATCTATTGACACTTAGCAGATTTTTGGAGGCGTTAGGAACATATAAAACATCCTTGAGGTGCAGTTTAGACTTGGAGCAAGGAATAGAAACGGAAATAATTCCCATAATAGGTGTTCTCTGATCAGTACATGTAAGTAGTGAAAGTTTACCAACATGATTGACATAGTCCAACTGATCTAAATAGGGTGCCACATGATAATTGGCTCCACTATCCATATACCATGTAGCATCTGAAACAGAATAAGGATTAGCATAGTGAGCTTGGGAATTAAAGTTACCATGTGAGTAGCTGAGATCTGATGCGCATTGATAACAGGTGGCCGCTATATGACCAGGGCGATTACAGTAATGACAGAAGAACCTGCCATCATACCCCCAGCCATTTCCACTACGTCCACTTTCTCTTCCACCACGAAAACGATTTCCCTACCAAGTGGAGTGACATGATCCAGAGTCCATGCGCCATGGATAGTCAACACGAACAGCATCATTGGACTAAGCAACATTAGCAGATGGTTGAATGGACATGGAGGAAAAATGAGAGCTGATCAAGACTACTTTTGAAAGCAAGAAGAGCGGCTTAAGCTTCTACCCAAGTAAGGCCTGTTTTGTCCAGAAGCTTAACAACAATTGCATTATAATCAGCGTCCAATCCATTTAGCGTATGCAGGATAAGGTCATCCACATCAACAAGAGATCCAGCTAAGGTGAGTTCATCGGCCACCGGAGTTTTCATCTTATGCAAATACTCATCCATCTTGAGTGTTTTTCTGAGTTTGGTGGAGCTCGTTCTTGATGACCATGACACGAGCTTTCGTAGTAGCACATGTTAAATCTTTGGTAGCTGTCCAAAGATCCTCAGTAGTCTTGCAGTGAAGAAGCTGAGCTACAACATTCTGGGTTGTGGTGTTGCGCAGCCATCCAACAAGGAGTTGATCAACGAGAACCAAGTAGCAAAGGTTGGGCTGGGAGTAGAGCCATTAGCAAGAAAACGAGCACGGGCACTCACAGTTCCATTGATGTGAGTCTCTAATTGATTTCCTTCAATCAACAGAAGAACAGTTGATTTCCCAGACAAGAAAGTTGCTGCCATTGAGCTTGATAAGCAGCAGTTTGGCTTGAGGAGCTGAAATGAGAAAAGGTCCGTACAGTTGGAGAAGAGGATGACCCAGAACTATTGGAGGTTGATGAGACCGACATGGTGGATGGGCTCTGATACCAAGATAAAAAAAATGGGAGAAGAATATTTGTGAATATGGTGAGCTACTCTACACAGTGCTCATGCCATTTCCATTTATAGTATACTACTGACAGCACAACAGCAAATTCTGTTATAACAGAATGTAAACAGCAGTAACACGTAAGGAATGAGGGAAGGAATCTGTTATATTTTTATAGCTGTACAAATAAACAAATATAATGCGAATTACTTCTTAACATTGTGATCTACTGTAGTGTTCGATGTACCATCTGATGCCATTTTTAAGTGATCAGTCACAGAACCTTAAGTTGCCTCTATAAGGATGCATTTTGAGAGATCCAATCTCCCGAAAATTGAAATGTAAACTTGGAAGCGAGAACACACATGCACAGAGAAACGTGCATACAGAGGTTGTCAGAAACTTGTTCACTGGAGTTATTTAATGAGCTTGAACAGTGCTTTGTTTTATGCAGACTTATATTGAGCCTAAGACGGGGAAGCGGTTCCGTTCGTTGCTAGCTGCTCGGAGATATCTGCTGCGGTCCATACAGGAGATGGGGCAAAAGGAAACAAAGCCCAACCCAGATCTGGAAGAGAGGTGCGTCGAAGCAGGCGTGAGAATAGAGCCACCTGGAAGCTGAGAGAATAAATACAGGTGCATGAGCTGGAAGGACGCAAGGAATATGTGATGTATCTGTCCCCCTCTTTCCCCCTCTTATCCCTCAAGGACCCTCCGTGGTATTTTCTCGTTCCTGCTGCTTTCTGACAGTTCTATTAATTCATTGCTGTGACCATTATATCGCGCAATCATTGTAACCACTTGCTGAGTCGTTGTGTAACGGAATATCATTCCAGCATCTATACAATTCTCCATTATTCCTTGCATTATTCGCTCGTGAGCATAACAGTATCTAGGCAAAGACAATGGATTCACAGCCAAAGCCGAGGTGTCACATGCAAACAAACTTCTGTCAGCTGGAAAAGTAATGATGGCGTGGCATGAATATATTTTTGCCTGTTTCCCCACAGTGTGACTTATACTTCCTTTTCAGCTGCTGTTGAAGCATGAAAGCAAAAGGCAACGGGCTTCTGGTGAGAACTGCTGTGCTGAAGCTGTTGGTAATCGTTCTAAAGTTGCTGATGAATATGAAATTTATGTGAAATTACTGAAACAAGTTAAATCTAAGGTGAGTTTTAAAACTACAGATTTTTGTGATAGAACCTGATTGCAACTTCAGCATGATCAAATGGATGTGTTTTGAAGAGTTATAGGAAGTCTGATTCACCCAAGAAAATTGGTTTGGATAAGGACAACAAGGTTTCCATGGTTGACTTATCCTGTCCACCAGCAGAAGTAAAGTGGGTTCTGTCTGGTAATGGGGGCTTCTGGACTCCTTTCCTGGGTGGATCCAAAATTTCAGAATCTGTAAAGAAGAAGTGGTCTGATGCATTCGTTTCATACATCCAAGATGGAGGTGTTAATGAACCGAGGTGTTGACGTAATACTGCTGAAAAATCTGAAATAATTTCACACTTCAGTATCATTTAAATCCTCACTTTCCTATGCACTTGAAGTTTCTCGTTGAATCGATTTAGAAATGCAGGATTCACTAAAAGGCATCACACATGGTAACCGAGGCAACGTAAAGGAGAAAAGGGAGGCATCAAGGCTTATTGGAGAACATGGTTTGATATAACGTGGCTTTTAAGTTGCAATGCCATGTTGCATATTGTATATGTCTAGTATCCCAACTGCTTCTTGGATTCGTGAATGGTGACCTTAATTTCTGAACAAAACGACGTAATTTTATCACAGTGGAGTTAAATGAAATTCAAAGCATCTGTTACAGGTAAAAAATACGAAGATTTTTTTTTCCTCCGGCTTCGTGTGTAGATAAACGCGTATTTTTTTTCTTCAAGAAGAAAATGGAAGTTCTTTGCAAATCGGAAGTTTAGAAAGAGGACTGAGGTATGAGTTTTTTGGGATGCACGAACCAAACGCTGAACAATTCAGTCTTTGATCATGTATTTCATCTACCCAGGAAACAAAATTGAAGTTTACTTGCGTCAGATTCATGGCTTGTTTTCATCCGAATGCGAATTTCTTTTCCTTTGCGTTCGTGAGGGAGACATTCGATTTTGGGAGTTTCGACTCTCGGAAGTATTGGACTTTAAAAAACTGTTTCAAAGGTAAGTCATAACTACATTGTACAAATGCAAAAAGTGGATGAAATCATAAAGGAACTTGATGAAGGGTGGAGGCACAGGACCTGAATGCGAGGGAGAAGCCCTTCAGAAAATTGATGTGACAAACTGCAAACTGGACATTGCCACCAAGAAAGCACTTTCCTATTGGATTATCACACAGCCAGTAAATAGCGTGATTAATTAACGAACTGCATTGACAGACTAAGCCGAACTAAAACTCTGCAACTAGATCACAAGGGTACAGACACAAGTTTTCTCTTATCAGTGACATCATATTCAAAAGTCAAGACAATATCCAGTATTAAAGGTAGATGCGTCTTTCAGTAATGATTGGAATCTTTATTCGTTTTCAGGACTAGACGCAACCATATTGATCCTAATTATATTTTCTTTCTTTTTATCGCTGAACACGTGGCAGTCCTCATTATATTTTTTTTAAAGCACGTATATTCTCCTTTTGAGTGTTTAAGACCGGAGAGTAAATGTGACCCAGGTCAATGCTGATTACATTAGAAATTTAGAATCACTATTGTCATCCCAAAGGAAGAGAAGCCCATGAGTCCTGAACTTTCATTTTGGGCATACCCATGCTGTGCGTGATAGTAAGAAAAGTCCGTGACGAAGGCATAGCCTCTCGCAGCTCAGACGTTCCATTTATGATTGGTTTTTGATGGAGAAGAACGATGAGCCAAGCTTTGATTTTTAATCCAAAATGTGATTATAGACTCTTAAAAAGATGTTGAAATGCACAATAATAGAGAGATGACTAAAGGCCTGCTCTGGTCATTTTGAGAATTTTTAAGTCAAAAGCTGAAGGGAGTACGAGGCTCAAAACGCAACTTTATTAAAAAAAAAAAGGAGAGAGTAAAGCCATATTAAAAATCGAGGCAGCCCCTAAAGATGGTTGAAAGGCAGAGAAACTCTAATTACGAAGTCCGCTAACTTCAATGACAAAGTAAGCAATAAAAGTCAAACCCCAGCTCCTTAATAATAATTGTTTGTTTTGTAATGTACGAGTCTTGGAGTCACAAAGCGGTGGGAAGACGGTAAAACAGTACCTTGCTAAATATAAAAAGTAGCCAGTACTACTTTATTTTGTTGTAGGCAAAGCCAATGCGCCAACTCAGAAGCTATCCACCTCGATGATGACAAATTGTGAAGCCTGGGAGACTCTGATGTGACCTGAGGGTAATTTTGTTGTATTCTGATGAAATCTCTGCAGTAACTGTGCACTCACAAGATATGATGTATGGTTTTTGGCTCTATCTCCGCAGTATACTCAATGGCATGCTATATTGTCCAAGACTCGCAGCATCACAATCTTGTATGAACAAGGAATGCAGCCCATGCACGTTACCTCTCTATCTTCTTCAAATACATGTGGGAGTGGGACCTACTTTTAAGTTTCACCTGTGATACTGATACATTACAAAACCAACTGGTGCTGGTACAAGTGAAATGTTTTCCACCGCTTAAATGAGAGGGATGGATCTAACCCAGATTGAACTGTAACGGCCCGGTACAAAACAAGTCACATGCAGGCGAGGGGGACAATAATGCCTAAATGGAATGGAAATCTTATTTATGATGTGTAAAAGTCAGAGCATTCAACAGTCAAAGGCTATATTAAATGAATTAAAGGCTCTCGGCAATCACCGACATAGGAAAAGGTAAGGATCCAAATGCCCAGACAAAATGACATAGCATGTGGTCAATAAATAAGCTAATAAATATTTATATACCTCCTATAACTCACTTAGCATATTTCCTCATATAAAGTAGTAATATTACAAGTCCTAGTTGGTAGCTACGAGTAGCCCTGCCTCTGTGTGCAGCCCAGGCCTCCCTCCCTCTCATCTTACGCCTCACATTCACTGTTGCGCTTCAATTCTTTTGCTTCCGTTGTTCTCTTTCTTCGCCGTCACCGTCTTGGACTTCCTTGGCATGCACTTGGCCCTCACGGCGTCTCCGCCCTCCGCTATCTGTAACTGGGATCCACTGCAATCCACCATACACCCCACATTTTTACACCATGTCAATATCATCCAACGAGTAAACCGCTGAACGAATTATGTAACATATAAATTACATATCTAGACAGATCTGAATGTCAGTGCGCCAGATCAGAGCTCCCTATGAATTTTGTGCTAACTGATAATAGTTGATGACAGAGGTTTTCAGTTTAGAATTTAAGAAATTAACTATAGGGATGTTTTAAACAGTGACCCCACATGCTGAAGCTGACAGATTAATTAGGGTGAAAAACAACATGCTTGTACTGATAAATGCAGTGTTAATTAAATTGGAAGGTCTAATTTATTAGTAATAATCATGGACAGAGACGGGCGAGGACCAGAACTGGGTCAGGGATGGGCATATTACTCCTGTGACGCTACAAAACGAAGGGTGGCTAGCTGGCTTCTTGTGAAAATTGTACACGAGCCATTAACCTTAAAATTAAACATTGAAAAAGTAGGTTTATGTAAATGAAGATAAAACTCATTTTAATTGTTTACCTTCTAAACAGTAAAAGTAACTTACACCCTCTGGTATTGTGGCAAAGTTTATATAGCAGAGAATGACATATATATTTCTGAGAGATGAAGTGTTAAGGAAGTCTAGGCTTCAAGTTAAAAGAAACATCAACGTACTTTCCGAACAGTGACTATAAGATGGTTATTTCCTAGATGCTGATAATCCTACTGCTCATTCGGCAAATGTGGTCATGATGCTGATAAACTAACTGACCACATTATGATCGAAGAGGGAAAAACAACAGAAACGAACTGACCACATGATCATGCACACATTAGACAACATCCGTAGACACAGGCACGTTCAATTGCAACAACGAGCACCAAACATATTTGCCACAAAAATCCCTCTGATAAATGCTCGTTTCAATTCCCAAAATAATTTAGCTAGCACTACCGACATTCTCTAGCGTCTAATTAAAAATTACACTAGATCACAATTCAATAATTTCAGATGACAAATGATGATATTTTAATCAAAAATGTATCTATGTATATTGCAATTATGTCTTCAATCTCGATGAGGTTCTCCGTTTTCCCTTGTAAGTTATATCCCGGACGATACCTACATTTCTTTTTGTAGAACCTATGCAGCTGCTTAGACTGCATGAATGTCAAAGGCTACAGTCACCAATGTCACTCGTTATCAGGCCAGCCAAAGTTGAAAACTTTCACGGAAGTAGGGAAAAGGGAAAAGTTTCACACAAATTATATCTATAACCAATTGATTAATTAATCAATAAACGAAATAACAAGCAGAAGGAACATACCTATCAGCATTGTAAGAAGATGACCTCTGCAACGTAGGAAAATCCGCTTTCTTGGTCTCGATCAAACTTCCACTAAAGTACTCCATATCTTCTAACCTGATCCCGCTACAATCTGGCATTTCAATTGAAGTCCCCGTCTCCTTCGTTGTTTGGTTCACTGCTTCGCGGGCCAACCTTGACTTGTCATTCCCCGTCAAGCATAGCCCTTGATCTTTTTTGGAACTGGGCTCGTAGTCCTTCAAAGAGATTGAACCGCACGATAACAATTGTATCAGAACTGACGATGCTTTCATCCTTCCGCTTGGGTAATTATAAGCCGACACATTTGCACAATCTTTATTGATCCCCGAAGACGACAATGCTAGCCGTCCATCTGCATTCATCAACGTCTCCAGTGTTTCGGGGCTTGAATCCGACGGTGGAGGTGAAATTTCCTCCCTGCTCAGCTCCGTACTTTGATTATGACCGATCATCCCCGACTCCGGGATTCTCTCACCCTCCACCTCGATTTCTTTCTCTCCCCTGACAGCCCTCCTTCGCCGTCGCTTATCCTCCGTCTGAGTCGAGGCGTCGGCGGCGAGTTTTCCCGAAGAGTCACCGGAAGACTCAGACTTGTACACTCTGTACTCGTTGAGGTCTATGGAGCTCCAAGACTGGTTCCGCCTCCTCGAGATCGCCGGGAAATCAGAATCATCGTTCGACTTACGAATATCCTCAGGCGGCCTGAGAGAGCGAGATGACGCCGTTTCAAAAGGCCTTTGAACAGGAGAATGCTCGAGTATCTCCGATCCTTTAAGAATATACTCCTGCCCCTGCGTCGGGTAGATGAAATCGTTCTCTGATAAGTCGTGCCAAACGAAACCGGATTTGTAACTCCTGCATAGACGGCCAAAAAAAACAAAAGAAAAGAAACTAAGAAACTAGATTTTGATTGCAGCTGTAAGTGAGCTTTCGAATGGAGAAACTAGATTTTGATTGCAGCTGTAGGTGAGCTTTCGAATGGCTTAATGCACAGAGACGATACCGTTTCGCAGACCAGGAGTAGAGGCTGGCCACACCTTTCCCACGAAGGAGGTTCAAGCGGTTGATTACGTCTGAAAACAGAATGAAAAATGATTTCTAAGTGTGCCCGTTTTCGTTTCAAATTTGAAATGGGGGTAAGAATATGAAATTTTCGTTCTTTTTTCGTTCTGAGATGAGAAGTTGGAATACCTTTGAGGTAGAGTCCTTGAGGAGAGGAGAGAGGGACCTCCATGAAATGTGGGTGCTCAAGCTGGCCATTTCTGGAAAGGTAATAAACGACAGAGACCTTCCTCTCGGATTTGGGCTTAGGTTCAGTCCAGACTTTGGTTCTCTCAGGGCTGGTGTCTCTGTCCCTCCATTTCTTGGGGATCTGGAGCTCTGATATTCTTGATTTGGAAGTGGCCTCCGTTTCTCTCTGCATCATGAGGGTGACAAGGAGCAACAGGGAGTGAACAAGTTGATGGAGCAGAGGCGGAAGAAGAGATACGAGAGAGTAGAAGGGACAGTGATAGAGCAGAGGCGGGAAAACAGTGGAGGAGAGTGAGATGTCAAATGAGTGAGAGATTTTGAAGAGTTGAAAATGAAGGAGAAGGTGTGTGAAATGGATGAGATTCAAATTGGAGATGCGGCAGACAACAGCTACCAAACAAAGAATGGCTGTTTGGGATTTTGCACAGGCAGACTTCTGCACACTAGTAGAATTTCATGCATTAGTTTATTTATTTTCACGCACAAAGCAGAAGAACCTAAGCCCAGGGGCTTTTATCATCAGATTTACTTCGACATTATATTGGATAGGTTTGGTAAAGACGTGAAAAAGAACTTTTATTATTTATGAGGTAAATATATGAAGGAGATTATCTCTTCTTAAAAAAAATATTGTTGAATATGCTTTTGGGGTGTTGAGAAGCTTTCCTAAACACCCGTTATATTTTAGTTGAAAATGGAGAGATAAGATTGATGAAAACCTCTGTTTATAGGTTTATTTGTAAAAACAACCTAAATCAAAGTATCAATATTTTGTCTATACAAGATTTACAGAGAGTACTCCAAACTGTTTGTAGAAAAAATATCAGGCCATTTGAGTCAAAATGTGGAAGATTGATATAGCATGGAAAAAAATACCCACCTGAGCTCTCTAGACATGTGCGTGACATTAGAGCTCTCGTTAACATGTTGGGCATCATGGCTAGAGTGATTTAATTTCGGGTTAAACTAGTAATTATCAGGATTGATGAGTCCAATTAAAAATTTCATGTTCACTTTCATGGTTACATCAAGCGAATCGTGCAGACACGGGTTATTTTTGTTTGGCCGAGTGTTTCTAAGAGTCAAACACTCGAAACGCTCGTTCAATAATGTTTTTCGTAAAAATAAGATAACCTCTTTTACATATTTATTTTGACTTTGGTAAAAGTGTTTCTTTACTGCATTCTCAAATTGATACATGCTAGGCAAATCCTCTTAATTAAGCATGACATTGCAGCAAGATCATTGAAAGGCAGATCCTCAGGCAAAATCAATACATGAATGCATGAAATAAAAAAGGAATACAGGAAATAAATTGTGTGTGTGTGTGTGTGAGGGAGAGGGAGGGAGGGGAAAACGATCGTGTCGAAAAGGAGCGGTTAGGAGACCTTTGTGTTGTGGTTAAAGAGGGCGCGTTTCAACAACTTTAGGAGAAAAATCAAATCAGGCAAAGCCGGGGGTTGACTGCTTAGACTTGTACCATCTCCACCTAACTTTGACTAAGCCCGTCGCATTCATTGCGTTTCAACACTTCCCCTCAATCCCGCCGGTTTCAAACTCCGAGAACCCCAACAAGACCCCGAGAATGAAATCATCCACGTGGACCCTTCCCATGCTCCTGGACCGTAACCTCATCAGCATATGTGAACATGTTAGGGCTATTTTTTTTTTTACTGAGTCACGCAAAGATGTATTATAATAAATTATGGAAATAAATAATTAAACAAGAGATAAAATAAAAAAATGGGTGATTAAAATATTTTTATTAGAGGAGTATGAATTTCATTTATTTATTATTAAGTATTTCCCCTTCAATCTCCACCGTCGACGAAGCAGAGCAGAGCAGAGCAGAGCAGATCACAAGATCCATATTCTTGTGGGACATGTGATTATTAAAGAAACATCGGCGCCGCACCTTTATGGCTCTAATCATAATTGACGGTGGCTGTTCCGTGAAGGATAGGATCAAGTGGTCACAGACGGAAGAGAACAAAACGTGGCAAGGGTGGTAGATTTCCGACGAGGAACGTAGTGTGAGAATTGAGCGTAAAAACAAAAAGGAGGAAAAGTGGTCGGTTGGTCCAAGGGAAGGGCAAGGGCACAGAGGGCCATGGAGGCGCACGTGGAGGGCACATGCATTGGTAACAGAAGCAAGCCCACAAGAGGCGCTGGGCCCAACTCCCATCCTCCCGAGGCCCCACTCCAGCCAACAATGCATTGTGCACCCTTTTTTCAGCATGGTCCCACTTACCAATGCGAGTTTGCTAAAGTTGGTAAGGGTTACTACCAGCATTTCTCATGGTAAAGGTTCGAACCATGGGGAATGACTGTCGCGATAATTAACGCATTCTCAAAAAGGTTGTCACCATCAGTACCTCGCTACCACCGTAAGGTCTCCTCGCGGGAGGTCCGGATTAGTATGGGGCGGGCAATGAATCAGGATACACCATGATACCGGATGGTTTATACAAAAAAAAAAGCATGCTCCCACTCCCACACATTCAGTTCATTTTATCTACACGTAACTCTCCCTTGTTCACCATTGCAGTTTCTATCACCAACAAAGCACGTGTCCGTGCGAGTGTTTCGTTCCACTGTTTTTGGTCTTTTGAACTGCTTGCTTTGGAATTCACATCGTTGATTACAATGGTAGAAAGGGTATGTATAGTTGCAGCGAATTTTTTACTCTGGAAAACTTTCCAATGGTGAAAAGAATGGGCGTTAAAGTCCCCCCTCAACGTTCATATATCTTTTGATCATTTGCCTCCCGTTCTTGGATCCGTGATGAGAACCCTAAATCTTGGATTGCTGTAAATCGTGCACCTGATATTTCACACCTAAAAATATTTGCTCTTCCATGTCCTCAAAGTGGTTCGTATTGTGATTGTTCAGTTGCCCATCATGTGACTCTGGCTTGGAATTTAATTATGATGTAACTTCCACTCTTGCATGGGTACCAGGCTTAGACGATCGGCCTTTCTTGTCGTTACTCTTACAATGAGCAGCTGAGAATCTCCTGCATTGCAAAGATGAGGCATGCTATTCATAGTCCATGACTCGCACGATTCATTAAAGTCCGTCTATTCTATACTGATATTGACAAATTCTCAACTTGTTCCTCCACAGCACGCGATGGGTTTGCACTGCCATATATCAACTTGTTTATATTTAAATGGATTATGGAAGAGAAAGGAAACAGAACTGTTAATCTTACTGTGAAGCGTGATGGGTTCGTAGGCAAGCCCACGTACGGAAAGGAAATCTAAAACCATAACCAAGTCAAACAGGGCGTGTGGTTCCCAATTCTGAAAGTGGTATGCCGTTGAAAATGTCGCATGCAAAAGCAAAGCCAGGTCAAACAAACAGGGCGAGTTTCTCCCACCCTCACAGACACATCGAGTTGCATATCATGTCACTTTCTGTTACTTCCACTTTAAAACAATCTTCATTGATCAATTAAGAAGTTGACCTATACCTCGCAAATATCATGAGTTTAAATTCCGCTACTAACATTAAAATATTGTTGGTGGGCTACTGCAACCACTTCAGAATTTGCCTTCTTTGCTGAGTTTGGTTGCGTTCAGCCCATTGTGTTCAGCTCTACCATTAAATGAGTTCCCCCCCTGTCGAGACAATGCTCATTAATTAATATATTAATTAAAGTATCCCATCTGGAGCCGAGTCCTTGGGGGGGATAATGAAGCTGTTAAACCAGCAAGCGTAGTCAAATGCTTCGACAGGCGCGAAAGCAAAGTCGCTTTTTGGATCTGGCTCATGTTATGCACAGCTGAAACACCTCGAACGAGAGAGACACTCGTAGAGGGAGAGAAGAACGAAGTCAATAATATGATAGTGTTGCATGTAAACCACTGAAACCAAATATTTGGTGGAAGGGGTATATAGATATATATCTCCACCATAGGAGTGGAGGCCACTTGGTCAACTTGGCAATATAAGAATCTTCAAACCCATAAATGGAGTAAAAGAAAGACCAATCTTCACAAGTGCTGTTGTTTGTGCAACCGCCAAAGTGCTTATAGTCCCACCTCCCAAGGTTCCAACTTGCAATTAATAACCGAGTCTTCTATATTGAGAACTAACCCCTCGTTTGGTAGCATGGAACCCAACCCATGAAAGTGGAATTGGGGTGGGAATTGGGATAATGGGTTGTTTGGTAGGTTGGAACCCAATTCCAGTTCCAACCCCATTTCCACCAAAACCTTGGAATTGGGTTCCACCAAAACCCCTGAGAATTGAGTCGTGGTTCCTATTCGCCATCAGTCGCGACCTTCGCCCTCAACCGCCGTGACCTCATCAATCATGGTTCCTGTTTTTTATTTCTGGTTCATGAAAGACGACATTACCGGAGATGATGGTGAAATCGGATTCCAATTTCTGGTACGATTTCTGGTATGATTTTATTCATCATTCAATCTTGTTGTTGATTCCATTGTTGTAACCATGGAGATTCCTTCAGCATTAGACCTTCAGCGTCGAGGATGGTGATGTGGTCGGAGATGCCGCTGGTGATCGAAGATGCTGCTCATGTGGGGGAGGGGAAAATTTTCTTTTTTGTTGTGAAGGGCATATTAGTATTTTCATATTATAAATATAAATATTAAATTAAAATAATACCCTATTACTTTCAGTATATCAAACAAACTTTTAATCCCACTTCCAATTCCATCAAAACTAATTCCGCGTACCAAACGGAGCATAAGGGGTCCTCCATCAGTAATCTGTCAGCATGATGCCTAGTAGAAGAAAGCAGTTGGGTTCGTTGCAAAATTAACTTTCTAAATCTTACCTAGTGGTTGTTTGGGAATTCATGATTCTAAACTGTGGATATAAGTCAAAACAAAACTATCTTAAAATACGTGAATTATTCTTAAATTCTGTAAATTTTTTTTGGAATTTATAAACTCCTTCCTCCCAATGGATTTCCCAACACACACCTAATCTGTCTAATCACTTCAATAGCTCCACGTAGCGAGAAAGAGGACAGAGAAGCAAGGGACTGAACGAGACTATAGCATAGGGAGAGCTACATAGTAACCTAAAGCCTAGCTCGAGCCAATCAACCCGCTCTACGATACGCCCTGGAGATTCCAATCAATGGAGGTTTGCGCAGAATATCTTTCTCCACCAACACAACTTATATAATTGATAATTTAATCTATAGACACAAACACATGGTACATGGCCTGCGTGCTTGAGAGAGAAACTCAAAATGAAACTTGGTAAGATTTTTTTATTGGCACAAGATATTGAGGAGTTTATACTTGATGAAATGGTGAAGAATTATACTCGTTATTGCGTTGTGTCGATAAAAAAAAAATATCGGCTAACAGCTTTGCACTGAGCAGGGGTTTATACTTAATGAATATTCTTCACTAACAGTTTTGCAGAATATAAAAAAGACTTTCCCAATATCGTATCAAGTTCAACTGATTCGGTTATGCAGTTGCAGAAGCAGACATTGGTCTGTTGGGGATCAACCTAGTCTCACGAGGGCATTACCCTCTCCCCTAAAAGAGCTCTCAGGGTGTGCAGCGCTCTCGCTTATATATTCCATCACCCCCTCACGTCTATTCGATGTGGACTTCACGGTCATCCCGTGACTGTAGGAACCACTTGTCATGGCAAGGGATGAAAATGGAGGTGGGCCTACTCCATCAAATATGGAAAATATTATTGACCTGGTTTATATTATAAGCCCAGTTTCAGGAATAACCTTGGAGCACAAGTGTGGAATTTGAGAAACGCAGAATAAAGGGTCTTGGCAGCCAACATTTTGGTGGCGTGAATTGTATGAAGATTCTCCTTGACATTTCCCTTTGGACGTCTTATGGCGTATTCTTTCGATTCCAGCTTCTCTGATGATTCTGTTGTTCTGTTTCGTTCTATACCTTGCTTTCTTGATATTATATTTGTAAAATCAGATATGAGTTTGTAATCAGATCTTAATGCTTAATAGTTTTATTTATGGATCTGAATTCATTAAGAAATATAACACCGTTTCAAATTAAATCTATGGATATGATACGTTGCGTGGGTTATCCACTAAGAGAAGCAGTACATATACAAGCATGATCTCCATCTTAAATAAATTGCATTCTCAGGCGTACGTGTTGAGCAAGTGACATGATCCTTCATCATCACAAGAATGCTTCAAAGAGTTTTCTTTTTCTTTCCAGGGACCGTTGCAATAGAGCGAGTACAGTATCTAAGCCAGAGGGTATACGCAGCATAAATTCCCAAGAACAGAACAATCGACGCACTTAACACCATTAGGCTGAGTATAAATGTAAACGAATAGCTAATTAATTCAAATGTAACTGAATTTGAAGAAAATAGAAAAATAATGAACGTATATTCAATAATTCTAGTGACCAAATCAATCCAACATGCTGAGGGAAAAGGCTGAATGCGTGCAATAATCTGATTATGATCATTTGGCCAGCAGGGGCAGTACTGATTTGGGACTTTTCTATATATTTATATAGTGCAGTTTTCTATTTTAGTTAGGTTTTGATAGAAAAAAGCAGAATAAGAACAACACCACCAGAATGTTCGAGTGCCAAGTGACAAGATTGAATGATTGATGACGTTTATAGTTGATACTGAACTCCAGTGGTAGTTTTAATTACACTTATTGAAGCTAGCACGCAAGCATGAAATAATTAAAAAACGGTTATGGAAGACAAATAAAACCATACTTCGATGGCTCTAGTGTTTTCTTTTATTGATCAATGGCATTGTTTTGCGGACTGTTTGTAAAAGTCAAATGCACATTCAATAGTGTTTTTCTGTAAAACGAAATAATTTCCTTCACATATTTACCTTGACTTACGTAAAAGTACTTTTCTACCACGTTCTCAAACAGGCATGATATATGTGTATATATATCTAATAACACGAACCAAAAGTTGATCTAAGTTGATCTGCATTACCATTTATCACTACCAAAAGCCTCTTTATTCCTTTCTTTAAATTTTTTCCCCTTTTTTAAAGGTGAGAGTGGAGAACAATTTTAATTTTAATAAATAGTCAACTTTTCCTTCGTTAATTAAAGCTATTGATCATCAATTAATCAGCAGGTCCGAAGCCAAGTAAAATATTACGTACGTTGGCGAGCCAAACATATCCTGGCCAGAAAGATGCGTTCTTCTCTCCCAATTAGGTAAATACTCGTATAATATAGAAAGCCAATCAGTGATGGAAAAGGCGCAAGGCATACCATCCAAACCTTCCGGATCTAGTTTTAATAATAATGATAATTCATATGTGTTTTCCACATTATAAAACACCATTAGCTTTTTATAATCGAAGCTGGCACTTGTCAGCTCTGCTCCAACAAGGGAAAAAAAAACTGGGGCCAATTTATGAAATAGCATCTTTTTTAACTGAGATAATAGAGATATGAAAATATATCTATTGCTTTATTTAACCAGAGAAATATTGATGTTCTTGAAAGCATTGTATATTAAGAGAACTGCAGGAGGAGAGACGATCTGTAGAAGAAAATTAGCGTGTAAATTAATTGTTACTACTCAATCTTAATTTAGAATAAAACGCATATATATATAGAGGGACCACCTCCCACTACTTTTAATATAATGTTTAATATTCCTAAATGGAGAAATGCAGAGATATGAAATTAAGTAATCTGACCACACAATGGTTAATGGTGGCGTCCACGTTATGAAGGCCTCTCTCTCTATCTCTCTCTCTCTCTGTGAACTCTCGTCTCTCCACTAGACGATAGCAGTGGCCGAAAACTAAAGTAGGCTCAATATTCACAGGAATCCTATCATATAATGTAGTGCTGTTTGTATAGACAGAGGCCAATGTGACGCAATATTCCACTCTGCCAAATTAATTCTTCTCCCTGATCATCATGCTTATCCTTCAATTTCACACTGCACCTCTCAACTATACATATATTTATATATATTCACACCAAATGCTCCCTTCTTCTTAGCTACAGTCAATGATTTCAATGGATGCCTGCTCTCTCGCTGTATATATATAATTACCTCCCCCCGATACCACCTATGCGTTTTGGATCTAACTAGAGGACTAAGTGCGCTCTGGGCAACCATGTATATTGATCATCACTGATACGCTCTTAAATCTGAGGTTGTCGAATTCCTTTCTAGTTATCTATTATTAATATTAGAGAAAGAAATGATACTGCGTTCTCTGCAGATCTAATTATATGACAGATCAAGATATAGCATAAGCACATTAATCTTTAGGGCAAGATGCTGATCAGACATGAATAGTTAAAAAGGTCCAGAATGACTTGGCCATGGCCCTTATAGGTTAGAGGGGTGAGAGAAAGAAACTAAACGTAGAAAAAAATGCATAGAAACAAGCTGGACTTGCCTTTGTATCCAGAAACTGGGCTCTCTTTTGCATTCTTGGATTCTGCTAGCTTTATGATTGAGTATGTTGTTTAATTTTCTTTAAATCAACAATGTCTCTGTCTCCATTTTCATTATTATACAAGAGGGGAACAAGATATCTTCTTAAATAGATCTTAATGACTTCTTCCTATTCTCCACTTTTAAAAGCTTTGTTCGCTTCCTCTTTTACTTGAACTATCCTCAAATCCGGTAATAATAAAAAATAATAATCATTTATTCAAATTTGTGGAAAGTGGAAAGAAGATACATTAACCACTCATCTTTTTAATTATTTGCCTCCTTTGTTATCTCCATGTACACCAGCCCCTCAATCAAAACATATTCATTATTATGATCACAAGTTTCAAAAGACCAGCAAAAAGCTTAATTATCCCAAATGCTTGGTATAAAAGTAATGCAAGGGTATATCAAATAAAGGAAGTACCACTTTTGTTTGGCGAGAGGAAGGCCAAGGGTATTTAAATCATCCTATAATTGTAACGAGTTAAAAGGATTAAAAAGAAGGATGGTTCCACGTACACAACAATAACAGGCCATTGTGATAAAGAAATCTATCTACTCATTTAATAAATACTGACGAGGCTATCATAATTTTGGTGGATCAAGTGGTCGGGCCACCGAACAAATATTACAATCAAGCAGTCCTTGGAAAATAATGATACGATACATACGAGATGAATGGGTCTGATAAATTCCTAATGATAGTGACAGAAATGAGCAGGAGTGCACCACAACCACATGAACCGTGGCTATGCAAACTTGCTTATTAAAATAACAACAAAGTTTTGGAAGAGAACGGATATAAATATCCGCCAGGGTGCTTGTACGCAAGGCATCGGTCCAGTGGCAAATTAAAAGTGCAAAAGTTGGCTTCTTCTCCCACAGAGAGAGAGAGAGAATTATTCGATGGTTCAGCAAGAAATGCGAAAAGGTGCATGGACGGAACAGGAGGACATAAAACTGGTTTCGTTTGTGGGCTTGTTTGGAGACCGAAGATGGGATTTCATTGCGAAGGTTTCAGGTTTGAAGGTGGCGGGAGATCACAAAAAAAAAAAAAGGAAAAAAATGGTTATTAGGGCTTGCTGGATCATATGGAAAAGATAAAGCAGCCTTTAACCATCTCATTTTGTTGTCGTAGGTTTGCATAGAACAGGTAAAAGTTGCCGGTTACGATGGGTTAATTACCTTCATCCTGGTCTCAAACGGGGAAAGATGACACCCCAAGAAGAACGTCTCGTCCTCGAGCTTCACTCTAAATGGGGAAATAGGTTTGACTATATATATAAACACACACACGCACAAAGCCATATTTATATCTTTTATTTTCATCTTCTCTCTTCATATCCTTCTCTCCCTTGTAATTCGAATTCACGAGGAATTTAATGATATGCATAATCTGTGGCAGATGGTCAAGAATTGCTCAGAAACTACCAGGACGCACGGACAATGAGATCAAGAATTACTGGAGGACTCACATGAGGAAGATGGCTCAAGAGAAAAAGCGAGCAGCGGCCGCTTCATCTCCTCCTTCATCGTCCTCCGAGAACAATACTGCAGAAGAAAGCTTTTATGATACAGGAGGTCCTAAAAATAAGAACATGATATGTTCCGACTCAGATATAGATTTCGGAGGGCAATATCAAGCAAGTGAAGAAGGAGAATGGTACTCTATGGACGATATATGGAAAGATATTGCAGTGTCAGAAGAGAATAACAGCGAAGAGGCCTGCATCTTCTCTTGTCCTTCATGGGAGTACTCTACTATTTCAGACTCACTATGGGTTATGGATGAAGAGGAAAGCAAGATTTTTGACCCATTTTTCCCCTTTTACGAACAAGGGACATCAATTCTCTAACAGGCTAGCTCCAATTCTTTTTAGTGGTCAGTTATTTGTTAATATGTACGTACGCAGGTGTGTATGGGTATGAGTGGGTGCTGGTGAGCAAGTCTAACCAGTCACATAGAGTGTTAATCAGAGTGAGTAGATTGTCTCTTTTAAGCTTTCGTTACGATTCTCTCAAAGTGTGACCCAGCTGTGATCATAATCTCACGTTGCCTTTACTTTACTTTCCGCCAAAATGATCTCCACAACACCTTATGTTCTCCATGTAAAATATCAAGCACCTCTTCTTTGTATTCTCTTTTGCCTTCCAATCTGATCCATCCATATGCCTATCATTGAAGTTCTACTTTTTTTCAGAGCTTATTAGGTCATATCAGAGTCACGTGTAGTCGAGTTTACAATCCGTTAACTTTTAGTGCAAAAAGCTACTTGTTTTCCTTCGTCGGGTATTCTAAATGCTAAGAAAATGGAGATCAGTGAGCGTCAATTCAAATTTGCTCAGTCTTCCCATTTGGATCCAGAAACTGACGAAAACTTTACCTATATATACGCGACTGGGTATGAGAGAAATTGGGTGGGTTTGGATAAGCGGTGGGATAATTGATTTTTTTGTAGAAGTTATTTTGGAAAAAGAATTTTGAGTGGAAGTTAAAAATGTAACGTGATTTATGTTTGGATTAACGGTGGAAAAGTGACTTTTTTAAAAAAAGGAGAAAGTGTTTGGATAAACGTTAGAGAAATGACTTTTGTTGTCAAATTATGTAAAAGGACATCAATATCATTAAATGTCACATATTCATATATATATATATATATTATTTTAGATATTTGTAATAATTGTGAGCAATAAGACAATGATAAATATTAAAAAAATGATCAAAATAGAAATATATGTAAATTAAAAATTATGGAAAAAAGGAAAATTCTTTCTACTAACTACCATAACTAATTGGATCATACAATTGTTATACTAACTAATTAAATAACTTTACTAAACTATCACTGAAAATTAAAATCCTTGATTAATGTTACTTCCTTAATTTATTAGGTAATTTTTAATTTTACTTCCTTAATTTTTAAAAATGGCTCAATTATTACCTCATTCTAAAGCCCTTTTCTTCGTATCGAAGTACCAGCAATGGCCTACTTCTGCTTCTCATCTCAAATTATTCACAAGCATCTCAAGCCACCTAACTCCTTGTGCCCTTGCCTTGTAGAAACTTGTTTCTTTGAATAGAAAAATTGCTTTCTTGTTGGAGTTGGAAGCTGCCTTGGATCACTGCCCACGGCTGTCTCCACTGTCAAACTTGAAGCCCTTCCTGTCATTGCCTGAGCAAGCTTCCTCTGTTCACCACCACCTGACCAGAGAAGACAGGACTGCTGAACCACACTTGTGGCTGCATTTTTCCTGTCAATGAAAATAATCTTGCAGGGCGGTTAATAAGTATGGTGGCGGGGAATAAATAAAAGGAAGATTGTTGAAGGAGAGGGTACGGGGGTGGAGAGAGAAGAGGAAGGGAATATATATTCAATGCCTTCACCCACAGAATGGAGAGAGAAGGGGATCAGCTTCTAGCACCGTGACACTCTCCCACTTCTGCGCACAAGCTGCTTCACCAGGAGGAGGGCTTATAGCGAGAAGCCTATCCAAACGTTCAAGTACCTGGCCTCCGAGCGTTTGGGGCAAAAAAGCCACTTGTTTGCTCTGCAACGCTGAACCAAACGTTGCCATTAAGTTTCTTCCAATAACTTATTTAACTAACATAAGCATCGACAGATTCAGCCATCTTCATTTGTCAATCAACAACTTCACACCGGAAATTAAATTGGAAAAAAAAAATTATAGATATTAGTCATCAAGCCATCGGTTGCTTAACCTACTCTGCAACATATGGAGAAATTATGGGTAATTTTCGGTTAGAAACAAAGTTATTGAATACTAAGGTACAGAAAACCAGACCGGTGATTGAACCGGATAAGGTAATGGGTCAAGGGTTAGTGGGTCAGACAGGAGTCAAACCGGGGGTCAAACCGGTGAGGAATAAAAAATTAAAAATATTAAATATTATCACACATTTACACAATCAAACTATCCAAAATTGAAAATTCTAAAAATTAATCAGTAAATTCTATTATTAATAAAGTAAAAATTACTAAACTAATCATATACTTGTACGTTATATATTCTCCAACATTATTTATAATTTTAAAATATTCATCATAACAAAATTCAAAATACATATGATAAGTGGTTCTGTTTTTTATTTTTTAACCTTCAAATTTGAAATTTTAAAATAATTCATCATTTTAAAAACCAATTAAAAAGAAGATGAGTATATGCAAATGCGACATTGTGTCTATATGAGAAGAAATTCTGTTTTTTTTATTTTTTTAAATTTCATTTTAACAATTTATTATTTTATTTTTAAATGAAAATTTTTAAAAAAATAAAAAAAGACCAAACTGGTCAACCCACTAACCCGGCCGGGTTGACCGATTCGACCCCAAACCGGGATCAAATTGCTAACCGGACCGGTCTGGAGGCCAGTTTTCGGTTCGAACCGGCCGGTCCGGTCCGTGAACCATGTTGAATACATCTTTTCATTTAAACCAAAAAAAATTAATTTAAACTTTAAAAATAAGGTTAATTGAACGCTCTCAAAAGTGAAAGAAAAACAGTTTGGGCTAGGCTGCCAGTTTTTATGAATGGGCCTATCCTTTTTGTGGTGATATAAATGGGTCTATTCTTTATCCATAAAGAAATAGCCCAACCCAATCAGGACCCAAAAATGTCGGGTCGGTGCCCGGTTACCCACGACCTCCCGTTATAACGAACAAGAGGCGCGCTTTTATGACCGGTTGCCACTTGCAGTCTTGCACCATCCACAAACCACAAATGTCTCGTCTGTCCACTCTCTACCTTCTCGCTTACAACTCTCTTCAGGCCACCGGATGGTATGCAATCTCTCTCTATCGTGATTATTTCTCTTTTGCGCACTTCTGATTCACTTGCTCTGTTTCGTTATTTTGCTGCAGGACATTTTCCCTTCTTGCAATTTTGACCAATCTTCTTTCCAATCGCTCTGTCGCCGGAACCTACGCTTCTTCCGGCAAGCTAATAAGTCTGTATCTTCTTTCACTTTGCGCGAGCTTCAACAAATAAACTGCACAGTTGAAATTAGAAAGGGAATTTGGTGATTGAAGTGACCTTTAAAGAGAGTTGCAGTTAGTTCTTGAGTTATTTTATTAATGAATTGTTTGCGTTTAGCTATTGGAATATGTATTACGGGGTGCATGATGAAAAATTTTCTCTCTTTCGGTCTTTCCTCACAACTCCCACAGTTTTATTGCGTGCATAATAAGCTAAATATTGTTAGGTGAAAATGATCAGGGGATGAAATGTCTGAGTTTTCATTTGTCCGTGCTAAGTAGAGAACGCGAAAAATGTATTAGCCTCTCTTGCTTGATTTCTATGAAAATTGAATAGAACTAGTAAAGGATGGGATGCAAATGGAGGCCGGTCCGTTTTCATCTATTTTCACCTCTAGTTTGTGGACACACACACACACAACGGAGACCACTTTGTTTTTCCGCCTCTTTATTCTCTTGCAAATCAAGCATGTTATGAGTCACATGGCGCAATTTCAGCCTTAAGAGTCAAGGGTGGAAGAATAAAATTGAGAGTAGTATATTGAATTTCCTTTTGTATGGAATCTCTCAACATCTAAGCAGATGTATTGTTTTCTCACATAAAAGATGTGATTGATCTACTTCACTGTCTTGTTGAAGGTTTGCTGCAATGCAGTGCATTCTTGGAAGTCATACACGGAGCCATTGGTAGGTTTGCTGTTAAGGAATGGCTTCAAATTTGAAGAATATTCATTATAATTTAAAAGAAACTATAGGACATAATGTTTTAAAATTATAGGCATTGTGCCAAGTGGAGTATTACTCACTCTAATGCAATGGGGAGGAAGGGTTCACTTTCTGTTGGCGGTTCTTGATAAAGTTGATGAGGTGACATTGTACTTGAATTTGTGTTATGACGTAGTTCAGACAATATACAGCTTCATTGATGCTTGTTCAATGCGTGCAACCATCCTCTATGTTATTCTTAGGTTCAGGAGTCACCGTCAGTCTTTATCACTTTCCTTGCATGGAGCATAAGTGAGGTACGTTGCTTTCAGATTGGATTCACAATAGCAGTTAATATCATGTATTAGCATTTTCTCCGTGAAAAGTAATGGCTTGACTTAACATTCAGAACATTTCAGAGATATCACTGTGACACACTATATCAAGGAAATGGAAGCATTAATAACAATATTGTGCTTGTTTGGGAACTTCGTTCCCCAAACAGTGCACGCAAACCGAGACAAAACCATATCAAAATCTGTAAAAACCATCTAGAAATTCACAAAACTATTTAAAAATCCATAAACTCATTTCTCCCAACGGAGTTCCCAAACATACACATTTTAATATCCGATCCCAAGGAATACTTCCTTATGCTCGCCATCAGAGATATCACTGTGATCATCAGCAATAGCATTTTAAACATTTGATAATTGATGTCCACTTAAAAATGGCACCGTATAAAAGCTAAAGCTTGGCAAATTTTGACCGTTTTAGAACACCCCCCCCCCCCAAAAGCTTCGCAACTTTCTTTGACATGGTAATGTTGGATGTCTTAAGAAGAATATATGGGACTTTCTCGGAGTGCAGGTAATTAGATATTCACATTATTCTTTCAACTGCATCGGAAGTTGTCCTTCTTGGATCGTTTATCTCAGGTTCTTTTCTTCCTTCTTTCTATTTGTTTCCCTTAATTTTGCGCATCACATAAGAGTAGTACTGGGGTAAAATTTCCTGCTGTGTTTGCGGAGAATACAATATTGAAGTATGAGCTTGATTCTTCATTTTATGAATTAGGTACACCGCATTTATTGTGCTGTATCCATTAGGGATAGGTCCTGGTGAAAGTGAGTCCTTATCTACATTTTCCTGTTTTTATTTTTTTTGTTTCCCTACGAATTTGCAACTTATATCGCTATTGCTACTCATCCATTCCTTTATTACCCACAGTCATCGTTCATCCCATTTTGTATAAACTAGTGCAAACTGATCATTCTACCATGCAGTGTGGCTCATGTATCAAGCACTTCCTATTATTAAGAAGAGGAACCTCCATGCTGATTCCTTTTCAGGTCTCCCATTCAGTTATTATGATTTCCTCAGGGTAAAGCTGCGCATCTAGTGTATAATTCTGTTTAGCAAATTCAGTTAACTGCTTAAAGGCCGACAATTTTCTGATTTCAACACAACATTTTTCTGGCAGCTATGATAGTCATTAGGTGTGAGCATATTGCTTTTGAATCTATAGTTTGGATTTTTATTATATTTTCTGGAGTAGACCTGAAACTAAAAAAAAAAACAACCAAAAATGAAAAAGCTTAGAAATTGCTATAAGCACATGGAACCTGGTCCTTACTGCCATAGGGCCTTGTTCACCATCGGCCTAGGAAGTTTGCATAATTGAGGTGCACATGAATTAGATGGATTCCGGTTGGCCTTGAGATCCAATAAAAATGTGCTGTGACTCCTTTCCTTCTTTGATTTCTATTTAATCTTCCCGAGTTCTCTGCTTTAGTGAATTTTGTTAGTTTCTAATTCTATTTAATTGGTTAAATTCAATGAATCAGGTTGTACTTGCATTTTATCCATTCCTCTGGTTGAAGCTTTATCTGCATCTGTTCAAACAAAGGAAAGCGAAACTCCGAAAACCCCACGAGAAGAAAAGAACGTGAAGAGCAGAACTCTTGGTTTCATAATTTGTTGACAATCTCATTAGCTATTGAGCTTCTGCGTTTAGTTCACAGGGCTTCGATGAAGTGATTTGTTTGAAACTTGAAAGTTGAATGTCTCAGTATGTGACACTTGTGAAGTGGTTATTCGAGTGGATCTCAGTGCAAGATAATGGAATGGTCACTTGTTATTCTGAATTCCGGATTAATTACCAGCGCAGTTCCTATTGATAAAATTAGTCCCTTGTTTAGCTCATTTGATGGGGTAGTCTTCGACATTATTTCCTTTATATCCTTATATGAGCTTGATAGCTCGCAGATATAATTACATTCATTCTCTCTTTTCTTTCAAAAAATATTAATGTCGGAGTTCCTGAAATATTAATGTATATTAGGCAGGGTTGGTTCTTTCTTTATATATATCCATGAGATGCTCCAACTTGAAGATAGACAGAAAATAACATAATCATGATGAAAATAATTCTTAGTGAACAAGATAAAGGACAAAGTTCAAGGGAAAGAAACAATATAATAATACAAACAAGAGGGAGCGCCTTAAACAGAAGAAGCCAAATCAAGAAACTAACCCCACATTCAACTTAAACATGCTAAGGTAGAGAATTAATAATCTTTTTTCTGATACAAGAGAATCAATAATCTGCGGTAGTGGGGAGCTGTTGGTGAGTCTGGTTGATGAATAATATCTCATAAACAATGGCAGCAATAGCTGCACCCAGGAAGGGACCTAGCCAGTAAACCCAGTGGTTGGCCCACGTCCAGCTCACCACGGCTGGTCCGAAAGAGACGGCTGGGTTCATGGATGCTCCGTCAAAGGCCCCACCCGCCAAGATGTTGGCTCCCACGATGAAACCGATCGCTATGGGAGCAATTATCCCAATATCACCCTTCTTTGGGTCTATGGCCGTCGCATACACCGTGTACACTAGACCGAAGGTCATCACTATCTCGAACACCACCGCGTTCCATGCGCCAACTCCGGAGGACAATGAGAAAGCAGATGTTTCCTGCCACACAACGCAAACACAGATCTCAACTTTCCACGTGATTCAGAGTGATCCATGATAAGTAGAATCCATGTCAAAAGATTATTCTATCCGTTAATTTGGATTGCGTTACAAGTTAAGGGTCGTCAACTATAAATAATATATGAGGGAGAAGAGTAAAAAGAATTGTTACCAGTCCACCGGTGGCAAATTTAAGAAGTAAGCAAGCAACAACAGAGCCAAGCAATTGAGCGATCCAGTATAAAATGCTTCTAATGAGAGAGATGTGACCTCCGATGAAGGCACCAAAAGTAACAGCGGGATTCACATGGCCCCCTGAAATGTTGGCGCCAACTGAAACCGCCACGAACAATGCAAAGCCATGAGCCAACGATGCTGACACTAGCCCGGCCGGCGTCGTCGATCCGTTGTCCGTCAGCTTGCCTGTATAACCATGCATCTTATACAGTTAGTTAAAGACGAATATTATATGCAACGACATTGAGAAGCTCTAGCAAGGAAACACGAGCCTGAATGGACTTACTGAAAGCCATGCCGGAGCCTTCCCCAGCGAACACAAAGATGAGCATTGAAATGAACTCAGCCAGACCAGCCCTGAGAGTATCAGCTTGGCCTAGCTCCGATGGGTTTCCGATAGCAATCCTAGTAATCGCCATTGTTTAGATAACAGAGAGAGAATGCTCTTCACTCTGCTGCTTGCTATGATAAATATTAACCCTGAGACTCGACTTCTGGTGGGTGTGGCCGTTTTATATAGATATTACTGAACAGTGAACAGTTCACGGAGTGAGGAGAACCACGAACGAGGGAGGATTATTTCAAATATTGCAGCTGGGCTGTGCAGCCTGTCTGCTGGACGGTCTGATGTGATTGGGATGATACAATCACCGACCAATCTACGGTGGGTGGGCCCTCTATCATCGTCCTACGCTGTGGACCGAACCGACCTTTGGGTTGCTTTTCGGTGTGATGTGGACCGCCCTACTATTCACAGTCACCCCTCCTCGCTCCTCATCTCAGGCACATTTTCAACAGTTCCTTTCTGAGAGATTGCATTAGATATTCTTTGCTGTTCTATTTTTCTTCAGAAATTTTATCAGCTATTTTAATTATTATGCACACTTGAAGTTTTTGTCTTCAGGAGAGAATAAAAGTTAATTTTTTTAAAAAAAGTTGAATACTCTGCGAGGAATTCATTACTGCCATAGTGCCATGAACCTTTTTCCCTTTTTGATTTGGCCTGAATAAGTGAAGCATGTGGTTATTGCTGATTCTGAAAGGTCACAATCCCACAGAACAGAGCCACAGTGATGGCTTCTTTTTCTTTACTCAACTTCGCATTGCAAAAACTATGCCCCAGTGATTCTCATTATTATTTCTTTGTGTGGTGATTCTCATTATTATTGTTGGGGTATAACACAGTGATTTTTGGTGGTGTGCCATGTGAAACATGCTTTATGGCCAAACAACAAAAAATTAAGGAAAAATTAATATTTTAATTCTTCAACTTTTAATTCATTTATAACTTGATCATTTAAGGATGATTCAGTACAACTCAATTACTAAACTTTTAATTCATCTATGACTCAATTCTGGTCTTTTCAATTTTTATATCATTCTCTGTGGCTTCACCAACTCATCTGACTCATCCCACGTGGCAACAATGGGTAATAAAACTTGTTAACAACTCAGCACCACGTGGAGGATAGGAGAAGACAGAGGAGGGAGAGAAAAGAAGAGGCGGCAAACCCAGTGCCAGTGACGGAGGAGGAACATACTGAACTGAGATGAAAATAGGTGAGCAACGCAGTGAGGAGAGGAATCTGCAGCTTTGCTTAGTAATTGCGTGTGCCATTAACCTGGTATGAATTGCAATATATGACAACAATTCCACCCATACTAAGCATATGAATTCCTATTTCTTATTACCTTTTAACTTGTCGTTCAGGACTCTGGCCAACCTACAGGCATCGAACAACACTGATTGGCTTCTATCCCCTTTCACTTCATTGGGCTTCACTTCTGTAGGCACCTATTTGCAAGCTTCTGCCAGCATCTTCTCCTGATCCTTATTTTGTTTCAACGGATTCCTTTTACTCATGCAGAACCTTTTTTTTTTTTTTTTTATGGCGTTCTGATGAAGAACCTTTTGACCTCTTCACATGTATCTTTGAATCTTGGTTGTCACATTCCTGCTACCGCTGACATCATATTAGGCTGCACCATCAAAAGGAATAGCAAGTAATCTGAGATAAGCTTGCTGATTTCTCTTTCGTGCCCATTATTCTTATCATTATTGGAGTCTTAGGCCCCCACCCCCAACCCATTGCATTGTTGGCATCACCATTATTTGGAAGCAGCAATATGATGATAGCAGAGGTTGGTCACAATGTGCCACAATAGCATGCTCTCATCAAAAGCAACTTTATCTTCATCCTCCGTCACCGGCACTGGGTTTGCTGCCTACTCTTTTCTCTCCCTCCTCTGTTTTCTCCTGTCCTCCTTCATTGTCTTCTCCGTCCTCCATATGGTGCTGAGATGGCAGCAGGTTTTATTACCCATTGTTACAACGTGGGGTGACTCAGATGAGTTGGAAACAAGGACAATAATATAAAAAATTTGAAAATACGAGGGACTGAATTATAAACAAGATGGTGCATTAATGTTATTTTTTTTTTTTAAGAAAAGGAGCCTGTGTGAGTGTTTTAACGGATGAGGCTGGAGCATATCTGACAGATGTATGTGTTGATTATATTAGTACTCAATTAGATTTAGGGTCATAACCGTGAGCACTAGAGGTTAGCTAATGAAGTTGTCTTGTGAACAAAGACGGAATAAAAAATGAAGTAGGTGCAGCAGAAAGTGACAGGTACACCTAATCATGTGATAATCCACTGTTCACATGCAATTTTCACTTAAATAGTTAACATTACTGCCTTCACTGTGGCCTCTGATTAATATAATATCAGATCTCTATTCATTTATTAGTCCCCAGGCTGATGCCATTCATCAACAGCCACAAGTTGTTTTAGAATATGTACGAGAGCGACGCACAATAATTGTGCCTCATTCAGCCTTCCCCGCTTCTTGCCATATTCAAGCTTATCTCTGCTTCAGTTCATTAGTTGTTGTTGTTAACATGGGCCGCTTAAATGGAAGATGAATATTTCATACCAGAGAATGGCCTTTTCTCTTTGCTTCCGGCCTCGTAATGAGAATATGCCTGCAAACGGAACTTTCATGCAGTAGGTTACTGCACTACATTATTCGACAACTTCTGACTCATTTAACTAAATGCATGTTTGATTAATGGAATATACTACGTTTTTAACATGATTTATAACTTATAAGGTAAGTATGTGAAATAAGTTATCAATTTGTGTAAACGTACTTTTATAACTCCAATTCAAAATGAATATGAATTATCTGTATCTTGAGGTGGACCATCGGAGCTAGAAGTCACAGGATGTGGCCAAGGAGGACCAGAGCATGGATCTCATTTTATCACTTTAAACTGGCTCAATTCTGTTAATTATTAATCTAGTTTTTATCTCGTCTTATTAGTTTTTCCTATGAATTTATACGCACGTTTAATACTTTCTCATAAAATAATTTATTGTATAAAAGATATACAACAATTTTTTTCACTCTTTATACATTAAACGTGGGTACCTCTTTCAGTAAGGATTTAGACATTGATTCATCACGTACATATTGCGATGGATTAACCCCTCCTGTTAGATCCAATCTCATTGGTTAAATGACTGTTATTGGGCCAAGAAAGTTAAAATTGAGAGTACAGTGAGTGCCATTGGGCTTCATGAACAATATTATCTCTACAGGCCTATTTTCTAAGCACGGTTATTTATTTTGGGTTGGTCCAGCCCATGTGGTTGGTATAAATTTGGGCTTTGTTGGGCCTTTATGAGTGTTATTTTTGGGACTGTGCAGGGGGCTATGAGCCTCTCATGCTAATCTGACTGACTATTGGATGCTACCAGATTTACCATTCGAACATGCAAAGTATCCGAAGAGAATAATAGCACAATGATTCAGGTCGGAGAAAAAAAAAGGAATAAAAGTACAGAGAAAACAGAGAGCTCAAATTTTAAGAAAGTTGAATTATTTTACTGTCTTGTCGCCGCGGAAAAGTAATTATGAGGAACTTTGTTATTCAAACTGAAGTAAAGTCGTTCCCAACTATTGGAAATGATTATATGAGAGGAGCGTTCAAAGCTAATTTTAACCAATTACGAGGCCTCCGTGTTTGCCCCAACCCCTCTCATCATTGCCTTACGCGGTTACGTAGCATGGCTTGTTCACCTCTCCTTTTTTTTTTCTTCTTCTACCATGATCCATTATAATAATTGCCGTTTCATTTTATAAATTTTTTATCAATATATTAATAATACATAATTAATATAGAAAAACTAAAATAATATAAAATACACCCTGAAAACGTTAAAGTATACTTATAAATAAATGATTTTCAATAATAATAGCTTGTAAGTATTATTATTAACAAAAATAAAGGAAAATTTAGTCTTAGATATCAAATAAGCAACTTATTTAAGGAATGGTCTCATGGATGAAAATATTTATCAAGAGGTCTCATTGACAACATGAG
>JANTPZ010153978.1:5754-15949 GCA_025593235.1 Vachellia pachyceras
GGCCTTTGGAACCCATTTGTTTTGAAATCTAACTTTTCTTAAAAATTACCAAAACCTCTTTTTGGTTCATAACCAAGCCCCAATCATGCATAATTACCTCCTTATCATCATTTAGCTTATTTAGTCCATTTGTATGCATGCATCATCACATATTCACTTACTACCTCATGTGGAGGTTTATGATTTACAATAATCCATCAACTTGCAAAACAAAGTTCCACCATTTCACAACATTTATACAAGCATTCACCCAAGCAAGAACATCATCTTCAACCATCAATAACCTCATCCTTACCCTTGCTTATGCTTGCCCCTACATGGTTAGTTGTGGAATAATGAGATTTTTGAAAATCCCAATAGCAAAACTAACTAAACAAAAGTATTGTGAATGAGCATATTACAACTTTAAAACAAGTGTATGAGCATATAATATGTGACATGTTCAAACTACATTTTTCATGCATATGGCCATAGCAATCAAGATCACATTTCATACACATATCATTCACTTCATTCATCACAAAAATCATGCACTTTCATAAAACATAAGTTTAGTTTAGTAGTTTTGCTACCTCTTTAGCTTAACCTCCTTTAGCTTTAGAGCTCTCTTGGATAACCTTCCAAATATGCTCTTGAAGGTCTCAACCTCCTAACCATGATACCAAGGCACATCCATTAACTTCACATAATTAATCAAGCAATAATTTACAAAAACGCAACCATACTCTCTCTTGCATTTTCAAGACCCGACAAGTTCAAGCCTTGACTTTTATGGTTCCTAATGCTTCTCAAATCCCTTTCCTATTTTTACCCTACACAAAACTTCATTTTAAAGCCATTGGAAGCATTAGAATCATCAAAATCCCACTCCCTCTAATTTTTACAGATTTTTGAAAAAACCAGAACAAAAGGGGTTTGGATTTTTCAACTCTTCTCATGTATTCTTGCCTTTTCCTTCTTCCAAATCATGATTCAAGCTTCATAAAAATCAAACACACATTTCCTCCTCAATACCTCAAATGGACAGCATCTCCCCATATACTTAGGGTTTCCAAAATCCCAACAACAACACCTAACAACAACCAAAACAACAACTTTCATTAAACTACTCTTGACAACTTAAAGAGAAGCTTGCAACCTTTAATACCTCTTAAAACCTTTCATTTTCAATTTTCCATCCTTGAAACCCTATCCAGAATCTTCAAAAAGAGAGGCTCATTCAAAGAATCAAACCATTAGAAAGGTGAAAGAGGTTGCAAGACACAAGAAAGATGTTGGTTTGGGTGGTTGTAAGCTTTACCTTGAGTGTGAGCTCTTCTTCCTTCTCTTCTTGCTTGAAGATGGCATCTTTTGGGAGCTTGGGAGAGGAGAGAAAAGTTCAGACCATGAGAGAGAGAGAGGGACGGATTAAGGGAGAGAGAGGGTGAGTTTCCTAATTTAAAATTGCCTCTTGAAATATTGTGTGGTGGATATTAAGTCTTGGGGACCAAGTTTGATAATACTTGGTGGAAAGTTGTGCCACATGTCCTCTTTTTATTTTCTTAGGAAAAGTTATTTCAAACTTCCCTTGCTGGCCTGGTTGGGCTGACTGGGCCTCTGCCTGTCCAGTTACTTGATCCGGTGGCATGCATTTCCGTAAAGTAACTTTTATTCGGGTAACTATCTTTTTACTTTTCTGGAGACTTTCTCATGTGGCGCCATTCCCTAGGTGGTGTCATGCCTTAGCCCAAAGCATCCCCGGGCTTTCCTCGTAACTCGTCAGGATTCCTCGATTTGCGTGTAACACCGAAAAACGGGCTTCCGACAGCCAATTTGACTTAAGGGCATGGAAAATTTCTATATTTTTCCCTGATACTCCAACCCTTTTCCGTTCCTCAAAATTCTTCCCGAATTTTTCGTAATTAATTTTTTAAGAAAATACTTTTTTGGGGCTTTCGGGCACTATTGTTCTCCGTACTTTGAAACTGCCCGCACCGGATACCGGGTAATAATTTTATTAAATACTTTATGACCCAACTAAACTTTTCTCAGTTCGAGTCTCTAGCATTTGAGGACTCCTGCTACCTCGAATAATTATTTCTCTGTCTTCCAATCCTCTAAAAACCCTTAATTACAACAATGCTATTGCATCTTATACTTTGTCCATAATTATGAAAATACCACTACCCTTCTTACTTCTTTTATAATTACCAAAATGCCATCACTTTTTCTACTCTTTCTTAATTCCAAACTTACCCTTGGTTGACTTTGACATTTTTGGTCATCTTGACAATTTTTGTCAACTTTGACTTTTTGTTGACTTTTGACCTAATTACCAAAATGTCCTTATTATTTGATGACACTTTGTGCCCTATGCCTTTTTAATTAAAATGACCATATTTAACCCCAAATGACCATTTTTCCCCTTAGCCATTTTTACTTAGAATTCTCAAGACTAGAGACTTAGTCAATTATGATCCTTCTTGTCTATAGGCATTTTCTTTTCTATTTTCTTATCTATGGGCCTTAAATCATCTCGTAATTTATCGATTTGACATTTATTTCCATTTACGAAATTTGGGATATTACACCCTCCAATCTTAAATATATGTTGGTTCAATGATTTAAATGCTCCACAAATTTTTTCCTTTCTAAAAATACCCTAATAAAGCCATGAAATGGAATCAGCAGAGTCACACCTTGGTTAACTTATGATGATTAAATGAAGGGAAAAATGAGATATATGCATTAATTACACACCACTAACTTCCCCCAATTATATCATACTTATATACAAATATATATATCCTTAGCATCTTCCTTTTACACTTGCATAACTCTTCTTATTTATTTGATACAATTTTAATCTGTGGCTGCACATATTAGTTTTCGCAGAGAGAAGCAACGGTCTTGGGACAACAACTGCAACAATCGCAGGAATTGCGCAGGTACAGAATGTTGATCTCAAATCATGCAAAATGCAAAGGAACATAAAGCACTGCGCAACACATTGGTTTTGAACTTGATCATTCCAATATGTTCTGATTATTTCCAGAATACATTATGAAAAATAAATGGAACAATATAATTAGTAAACCAGAATTGACTCATGATCTCTAATCGCTTAAAGATCAATTTAATACTCAAATTATGCAAATAGTGGCACAATCTCGAGGTCGATCTTTAAGGAGCTTATGTGTCTCTAAGTGATTAGTTAACAAATTACTTCAACAAATCTGAGGGATCAAAAGCATTATCTAACCTACGATTTATTTTAGTTTTCCTTATCTTCTTAGATTGCAATGCAGTAAATAAAAAAAAGTTTGCACAAGTGAATTAGTATTTAGCTGGCATGACAGTTAATCAACCACAAGGATTGACCGTTGCTAATCTCAATCAAGAAGCAAAACTCTGAACCAATATTATTGAATCCAATCAAACATTCTGATCATGAACAACCAAAGAATTATGAATGAAATCACTCTACACTCTTAGAGGTTTTGACATATTATCACCGATCACAAATGTATTTGAAGAGCAGAATAAGGAACGGAATACATCCCTTATACATGTGAAGCTCGGGCTCGGCATAGCTCTTGGGAAAGCAAAGGGAGAATCAGCTGGACATGGAAATGAGGACAGCAGCAACGAAGTTGTTCCACCTTCCAGGATCTGCTATGACATGAGGAGTAGAAGATGAGATCGGGTTGTGAGAACGATATGCTTAGTCTGTGAATTTGTAAATATCTCGTACTGATCAGAGTAGGGACCAGATCTGGCCCATGAGTTTGCAGTTCCTTAGTCTCAACGAGGTGGCGAGGTGAGCAAAAGATAGTGAGGTGAGGAAGAAACCAGAAGCAATCGCCTCTCACACAGTGACGGCACTTGAATCTCCTAAGAGTCTACTCCACGCATGCTCGATGGTTCTGGAGAATTGGGAAGGACTTGATGGGAACTGCTGAGTTCTCTGCAGTTCCGTGTGATCTATCGCCAGGAGATGAATAGCTGCTGGATCCAAGAATGACTGACGCAAGAACACTGATCATTAGAAGAAAAACCAGATCCAACCGAAAGTCTTCAGCTCCTTGGTCTGAGATCGTGGCAATCGAAGATATGGAATGGATGAAACGGAGATGAAGGTGTAGAATAGATGAGACGGCGGGAGAGGACTCTGGGTAATGGAGAATAATGGTTTATCTGCCGCGTGAGGTTCGCCTGGGAAGATGAATGAAATGATGGGAGCTTGCAAAGATCTCTGCAGCTCTGTGATGTGTCCACATGAGAGTGGAGTCTCCTGGATAAAATGATGAGGCCTCCGGGTAAAAGAGTTCTCCCCTAGACAAAAGAAGGATCCCCCTCCGTCATCTACACTATTTTTTAGTTGATTCCCTGCCATTTGTTACTGCCAGCTGTCCATCTTTGGTTCTCCTCCTAACTGATTCAGTTTCGTTGTTTTCTTTCTAGTTTGGTCACTATTGTTCACTTGATTACTCAAATAATGGATATTTAGAAAATTCAAGAAATGATAAAGAAATAACCCAAAATAGCAATTAATCTCTACTATCAATCATTAGCACAATTAGCCTCTTATTACCTCAATTAAGCTCATTTCACATATAAAGAGATTAATATTAGGTGCATTTTCTTCATGTAAAATATGGATTTATCAACTCATTTCCTTTTGGATATGCATGTAGGCAATTCATGGGTGACGACCATTCTGGTTTGGGAATTAACTATTTGAAAAGATTGGAAAATCAACTGGAGATGATAAATACATTTAACTCACATCTAAATTTTCACAAGTCACCACTTATATTAGAGCTTAGAGAGAGAAAGTCTGAGTTTTTTTCATGCCACTTTCTGTGACGAACCCATCCGAGCATACCCCAGATGGGAGGATACTGGAAGGGACAAGTTCAATAGGTGAAGAGGAAAGCTGTGAATTTGAGCCTAATGGTAGTAAACTCAATGAAGGTACTCGAGACAAAATACAATGCACTGAGGGCAAGTTTTCAGGAGAGGTATCTTTAAAGCCAAGGGAGGAAGATTGGATGATGGACCATGATGGCAATGGGCAGGATGTTCATGGAGAACATAGGTCGTACTGTGAAGTTTTGAAACCAAGAATGGTATATGGAAGAGAATATGAGAAGGGAGATGAGGTAGATGAAACTTGGGATGGAAGTCTTCTCTTTGGTAACCAGGAGGAGATTCTACGAGGAATATCCATCACGAATAGCGATGAAGGGCCTGCGTTTATTTTCTCTGAAGAGGAAAAATAGAGATTGGAACGCTACAAGAAAAACACTCTGATAGTAACACTTCTGGGTAGCACAATTGGTTTTATGCAAATGAGGAGAAAGGTCCAAGCCATGTGGGGGAAATCAGGTAAAGTGGAGCTCAATGTCATTGGAAATGGCTTCATGCTGGCATCCTTCTCTAGCGTTGATGACCATTGGAAGGAGGACCTTGGTTAGTTCAAGACCATTACCTAACTGTCCAGATGTGGAAGAGGAACTTTGATCCTTGGAATGAGAAACTAAATAGAGTAGCAGTTTGGGTCAGATTGCCAAGGCTTCCTGTTGATGATTATGATAGGAAATTCTTCTATGCCTTGGGGAATCAGATTGGGAAAGCCATCAAAGTTGATGAAATGGCTCTTACAAAAGCTAGAACGATGTATGCACGAATGTGTGTGGAAGTGGACTTAAATTCGCCACTGTTACCAGCATACTCAGTAGATGGTCACAAACTGAGAGTGGAATATGAAGGTCTTCACTTGATTTGCTTTGGATGTGGGAGGTTCAGGCATAACTCTGAGCATTGCCCGAATAAGATTTCTGGAGGTCTGAACGTTGAAGACGCCAAAAAAGAGGATCGTAGAGATTACGTCGGTAAATTGGAGATGCAGCAACGACAACCGGAAAGTGAGGTAAAAACTCCTACGGGGAATGGATGATAGTCAAGGAAAATAGGAGGGGGCGTAGGTCTGCTTAAAAGATTCCCTAGTCTGGTGATTTGCAGAAAAAAGGAAACATAGGAGAAAGGAGAGTATGAGGTACTTCGAGGTATGGGCCACTGGAAATGGAAGGAGAAGAAGTGGATGGGGACAACTCTGGAGAGAAAGGGAGGAAGCCGTTGGAAAATATTACAAATGACATAGGAAGGGAGGAAAGATATAAGAAGGACAAGAGGTCAACTAAGGGGAAGGGGGTGCTGTCAGATGCAGATTTGACCAACAAGGCTAATAGGGGTAGGAATAGTGTGGAACAGATGAATGAGTTGACAGGATTAGGAAAGGAAGAGACAAGGGGCGCCTCGGTGGGAACGATTGGAAGAAAAGTGACAAGACTTCAGGAAAGAGAAACTAAGGAGTGTGGGAGTGGATTAGATGGAGTTGTTGAGGACTCAACTGTGGCCCAAAAAATTGAGACAGGACAACAAGAAATAAAGGGAAGGAGCAAAATGGGCCATAAAGCTAGGGAAAGTGAGGGCCCAAGTAATAAGCTAGGGGCTGGGCCGAGAATTAACAACTCAATGGGCTCTACGGATAAGATGACAGAGGGTATAGATTTGGATGAGGGTAAACCCTTAAATCCACGAGATTATATGGAGGTGTTTGGGCCGAATGAAAAGGAACCAGAAAGTGATGGGAGCGATAGTGAAGAAATGGACAGCGAGTGTCCTCAAGGGCGTGACCAGTAAGGTATGTCGGCTTTTTTTATACTCAGTGACTGACTTTCTCCTTTGATCAAAGTTTTTTAATGATTTTAGTATGGAATGTGAAAGGGGAAGCCAATAGAGCTTTTGGTCTTGCCTTAAAAGAAGTTTGTAGAAATTGGAATCCTAGAATTGTAGTCCTCATGAAAACAAGATGTAGTAGAGAAAAGGCTCAAGGGCAAATTAAAAAGTTTGGGTTTAAGCACAAAATAATAGTGGAGGCTCAGGGGATGTTAGGAGGAATATGGGTGCTATGGAAAGATGATGAGATAAAGATTACCCTTTTGAAGAAACATAAACAATTCCTGCATTGCTTGATTAGTGGAATGGGACAGAGGCAATGGTATTTCACAGCGGTCTACGCTAGTCCTAGAGAGGCAGAAAGGGAGGGGCTTTGGGAACAAATGATAGGTATCTCAGAAGGCATGAATATGCCTTGGATGTGTGCAGGGGATTTTAATGATATAAGAAACAATGATGAGCAGAGAGGAGGGACATTGGCAAGTTTGAAAAAGTGTGAGAAGTTTGGAAAAAATATAGATAGATGTAAACTCATTGACTTGGGTTCAGAAGGTCCTAAATATACATGGAGGGGACCCAAAGTGGGGTGTGCTAGAAGACTTTACAAAAAATTGGATAGAGCTATGTGTAATGTTGTTTGGAGAAATCTTTTTGCAGAGGCTGTATTTAAAGTGGGCTCCAGAATTCAATCTGATCACCATCCTCTTCTCATTAAGTTGGAGGGTTAAAATGCTTATCAAGGCAAGAGACCCTTTCGCTTTGAGGCTATGTGGTTAAAGCATGAGAGTTTGAGGGAGGAGATTCAGAGACATTGGAAGGGAGATATTCCAATCCGAGAGGAGCTTAAAATTTGGTCCCTAAACTGCAGATCTGGAATATTAATATTTTTAGACATCTGAGAGAGAGGAAAAAGATGCTTCTAAGAAAACTCAGGAGGATTCAAAAGAGAGCACATGATAAGAATGACCATAAGCTGGAAAAAAAGGAGAAAGAACTTCAATAGGAATTGGATGCCATTTTGGATAAAGATGAAGTGTTTTTGGTTCCAGAAGTCTAGAAATCAGTGGCTTCAGGAAGGTGATAGAAATACTAACTACTATCATGTGAAGACCACCATTAGGAGGAGAAGGAATAGGGTCTCCATGCTTAAAAATGAGAACAACGTCTGGATAGAGGAAGAAAATGAAGTAGAGGATATGGTGAATCAGTTTTTTCAGCACCTTTTTAAGGAAGATGTTATGGATAGACCTTGGGTGAGAACCAAGCACTCTTGGCCTATAATAGAGGAGGAGGATTGGAATAGAATGATGTACCCTTTAACTAATGAGGAAATTAAGAAGACTATGTTTGATATTGGAGGCATGAAGGCACCAGGGGAGGATGGGTTTCAAGCTATATTCTTCCAAAAGTACTGGGATATGGTGGGCTACAGCGTTTGTCTCTCGGTGAAGGAAATGTGGCAAAATACAGAAAAAATTAGAGAAATGAACAAAACCTTGATCTCTCTTATTCCTAAAGTTGAATGCCTTGAAAGAATTAGTCAGTTCAGGCCCATCTCGCTTTGCAACGTGGTTTATAAGTGCCTTTCCAAGATAATTGTTAGAAGACTCAAAAGTTTTATGAACAGATTGGTGTCTCCTTTTCAGGTAAGCTTCGTGCTAGGGAGAATAATTCATAACAATGTTATTATTGTACAAGAGATGCTTCATACAATGAAGAGGAAAAAAGGCAAGAAAGGGTTTATGGCAATTAAAATTGATTTAGAAAAGGCGTATGATAGACTGAATTGGAGATTTCTTGAAAGAGTGTTGGGGGAGATGAACTGTCCTTAGAGGATGGTTAATTTAATTATGAGATGTGTGGATAATGAAGAAACACGAGTCTTGTGGAATGGGAAGCAACTCCAAGGATTCAAAGCTATCAGATGGCTCAGACAAGGGGACCCTCTTTCTCCTTATTTATTCGTCATCGGCATGGAAAAACTTACTCACATGATACAGGATAGAGTGAGAGAGAAACAATGGAGAGGAATGAGAATGGGCCGTAAAGGCCCAATTATATCCCATATGATGTTTGCGGACGATATGGTCCTCTTTACAGAAGCTAACTCTAATCAATTAGAAGTTTTTTTGAATTGTTTGTAGGAGTTCGAGATGATGATAGGTCTCAAAGTTAGTCAGGAAAAGACCAGCATAATATTTTCTCCAAACGTGGAAAGGCGTTTAAGAAAAGAGTTATGCAGGGGGAGCAGTTTGTTAGAACAGGATTTGACCAAGAGGGGGGGTGAATTGGTCTAATAAAATTCAACACTTTAAAAGCATAAAAACAAAGTCACCGAGATAAGAGAAAGATCATGAACACAGAGATTTATCCTGGTTCGGTCTCCTTGACCTACGTTCAGTCCTCAGGGCTCCCCCGAGATTTCCAAATCCACTACAAGCAGCAAAACAGCTTTCACAAGCCTTTTTACAAACTGGGAATCACTCCCCCTTTCTCTTTTCACTATAACAGAGTGTGACACCCTCTGTTTTCTAACTCACTGTAAGCCCAATTTACTCAAGGCTCAGTCCTTGAGTTTCTCACAAGATTACAAGGTATTTTGGCCTCAGATAACTCTTTAAAAGAGTGAATGGCTAATATTGTAGCTCAGAAATATTTATTGAAAAGATTACAGAAAGTGCAAAGATACAGCTTTGAATGCTCAGAATCTCCATATTTTCTTTCTGTATTGAATGCTGGTCTTTTATAGTTAAGAGAGTCTTAAATGTCCATTAGACTTCATTTACTATCCGTTACTCTCACTATCGACCATTCAGCTTCTTCAATAATGGCATTAAATGCCTTTGAGTCAGTCGAGGTTGAAGGTTGCAGAAGAATGTTAAAATCTCTGAGTCTTGGACCATGCCCTGTGCTTCTTGCCTCATTTAAAGTTTTGAGCTCCTGCATTTATGAGGGCAGTCAGTATTCAAAATGTCATTACACAAATAAGGAAAGTAGGTGAGCAGCGTAGGTTGAGTGTGTCAGACATAAAGCTGTCAGAAAGAGAGAGAGCTGGTACTCGAGCATAAGCTTTTGATACTCGAGTGTTGCTCATAAAATTTCAAGGAGAAGTTCAATACTTTGATGTGATACTCGAGTGTTATGTGAGTGTTATGAAAAGAATCAAATACTCGAGTGATAAATATCAATGCTTGAGTGTTAATGATACTTTCTAGGAATACTCGAGTATTCTATGCAAGTGACGAAAAAATAATTCTGACAAACCATAATACTCGAGTGCTGAAATAATGATACTCGAGTGTTGGAAACACTTGAAGTGAATACTGGAAGTATTGATATAGAGTATTGATTAATAGTGAAAATTTCTAGCCCGATACTCGAGTGTTAGCTATGCTGGCAGTCAATACTTGCAGTGTTGGCTTCCAGTGTTGAGAGTTAAGCCACAACACTCGAGTGCTGGAAATCTGTGCTC
>JANTPZ010153982.1:1785-28251 GCA_025593235.1 Vachellia pachyceras
TTTTTTTTTTGTTAAAGAGGATGAAGAATATTTTTTTTCTCATGCCAAATTTTTTTTTTGAAATCGTTCTCACGAAGAGCGACTTCTGACATTTTTAACTTTTAGTCAAACCAAAGTTGTTCTTGAAAACAACGACTTCGTCGTAAGAACGACTTCCAAAGTAGTATTATGGTAAATACTTTACTCTGTGTAACATTATGGTATTTTTTATTGTTCAAGGCATATCAGTAAAAAAGCCTACAAATTAACAACCCCATATAATACTTCCTCTTATCCCAATTATATGATGTTTCAAAAAAAAAAATTTCCTTATATTTAAGTAAAGTTTGTGGAAGTATCAATTTTGACGCAAATTATAGAAAATTTTCAATTTTACCCTTATTAAACTTTCATTCACAATTCATATCAATAGCTAGAAGTATTGAGAGGCATAAAAGAAACCATTACATTATGTTACAAAACACTTCATATTATGGACTATAGTTGTCTTCTAAAAGACGCTTTATAAATAGGACATGAGATAAAAACCAACTCAAAACGACTACCTTACTCCCTATAAAATAACTTGCAATAGGCTCATTTAGGACAAATTACCGCCATCTGAAAAGGAGGAGGAAGAAAAACAATTTGTTTTTCTCGTCTTAAGAACCAACTAAAAACTTGTATGGCATACAAAACAGGGGAAAACATAAATGAATACAAATAACAAGAAAATATTTTAGAGAGAACAAATAATATGAGCCTCTACTCTAAAAATTGATAAAAATGAAAATAAAAGAATATTGAGTAACAACTATTGAAACAAAGAGACACAGAAATGATAGAAATCTCTTCATCATGAATTTATAATGGCATCAGGCAAGCCGCATAGGCAAAGTGAAAATGATAAGAGGAAGTGAAAATTTGTAGGCATACTGTCGAAAGTGGCAAAGTTTGTCCAAGGCAAAGTGAAAATGATATTCCCCATTTTAAATAAAAAAAATCACATCCTCATTTATTAGATGATATTCTTTATTTATAACTACAAGTGGCCATTGATGCATACCATCGAAAGACAGTATAATATGCAAATTATACAATAGCAATAAATGTCAATTACATATTATGAACCCCTAATTTGTTTTGCTTTCATTATGACATTTGTGCCTTTAGCAAGGCTGTCCCCTACCTACAATGATCCATTCAAGGCCTAATAGTGCACAAAGCTATATTTGCTACATGAGAACCTGTACTAACAGAAAAGCCAGAAAATGAATTCATATCTTCTTGGGGCCAACAGCTGTAGGGCCATTTCTGGATATCCTGTGGCTAGATATCAAGTTACCTGTACGAATTTATTCTTATCACATGAGCTTATCACTTATCTTGGAATCAAGATCCTTTCAAGTAAAATATCAATAACACTATTATCTAGTTGCATCTCACTGTTTTTCAACTAAAAGCTATAAATTTCACTGTCGACACAGGTGATTTATTTGTCACCTAATATTCTAATGTGTATATACTTGACGACACATTACTTTTAGAAAGAAAATAAACTTTATTATGCAATTAAAATTATAGTATCATGTGATATCTTCCCAGGAAAGAATCCTGATCCATGATTTTGCCATCTAAGTGATTATTACTTACCCTTCCTCATCATAATCTTCCTCTTCCTCTTCTAATCGTCTACCTAGCTGCACAAGCTGCATAGAATCAATGGCCATCTTGTCCACATCAGAGATAGACCAGCCCGGGATTTCTTCAAGCTTGGTCTCAGTTGCAGGTTCAGGCACAGTGGCGTGAGGTGTTGTGCTGACATTTTTATCGACATCTTCATTTGTGTTGGGATTCAAATCAACCTTAGTGGGAGACTGAGATCCTTCACCAGGAACTACAGTATTATCCTTCGGTGACTCCTGCTTTGACTCTGAACCATTTTCTTCTATCACACTTGTGTTTTGATTATGGTTGCTGTTTTGTTGAACAACGGTGTGAGAAGCAGGTTCAATCTCCTGAGGATAGTTATCTCTTTCAACAGTTCGAGCACCTCGGCCTCTTCCTCTTCCTCTACCTCTTCCCCTCCCCCTTCCAGTACAGCCTGTGTGTTTCAACCCTTGCTGCCAAGAACGATAGACATTATTATCATACAAATGAAAAAAATGATATGAATAAAGGGATAGGAAATATTTTTCTTACGACGCTCTTGAAGACCATAAAAGACAAACTATATAATAAAGCTATAATTGTTGTGCATGAACTATTGTTGATGGGAAATGGAATAATACAGATGTTATGAATTATTGTAAGGTATTTATATGCATAACTCAAGATTATCAGAATGAATTGTTATCGTTATTAGTTAATAGCAGTAGATTAATATAAAAAGCCCATAAAATTTCCAGCCAATATTTGTCTTCTCCCATTTTTCCACCCTGAAACCTGTAATGACACTATGTTCTCGATCTAAGTACAGCCCTAGGGGAAGGATTATGACTATTTTCTATTCACCCCGTTCATGCTTCAACACTCACAATCCTTCCCCTAGGGCATGTTTAGCATAACGGAAAAATTGAGATGAGAAATGCCAAAGGCCTATCCTTAAAAAACAATAAAGGTGGGCAAACATTGTTAAGTAATGATAAAAGGGGATAATAGATTTCCACTCAAAAAAAAAGGGGATAATAGATATTGATAAACTTGTAATCTTATTTTCCATGATTATACTCCTCTATCCTTCCACCCCAACCAAACGTAGCCCTGTTCTGTCTTTCTCCCTTCCCTTCAGGCCTTTCTCCTACATTACTGGGAGTTCCATACATGGAAACATTTTAAAAGAATTGGATTACGTCCTGTACCAATTAACAGGGTTTGATAAATAAATACATTTTACTGCCATGATATTAGGGACTTTACCATTACAAAAACAAGTTGAATATAACTGGATATCATAGATATCTAATATCATTTTTTTTTCAAAAATTAGATTTCCCATATAAGATACATATTTTTATTATTGATTATTAGTGCATAACAGTGTTTGGGAGCCAAGAACTTAGGTAGTCTTGAGTCAGAGGAACATAAGTCAGTTACGACTTATGAACCATCATCACAGAAAATAGTAGTGCTAAAATGATTTTATATGCGCAATTTAAACTATCTATCCATCTAGAAGAAAAGTAGAAGAGTATGATCTTATGATATTATCATAGATAATAATGCAATCATCATAAAAAGTGCAAGTACCACCTTGCTCCTCTTAGATTCCTCGTCACTGTCACTATCATTATAACCAGCTACTTTCCTGCTAGAGCATAGGATTCTCAGGCACATGAATAAATCATGATCAATCGAAAGGATAAGGACGGAAACATTTTCTACTTCAAACCTTCTCTTCGAAACAGCCTGGTCATCAGCACCAGATTCAGAATGGCCATGCCCATACCCATGACCATAGTCAGGAACCCTGCTCACGACATCCCTTAGAAAATCAAAAACATTGTAGTTTTGTACACAATGCTTTCTGCAACATAGATTATCACGGGTTAGACTAGATATTTTGCTACATCATCAAGAGAAAATTAACGTAGGAAGGCAAGAAAAAGTCTAATTCAAAACCAAGAAGGTCCATAACAGTACATAATTCAATTAAACATAGGAAAAATGTCATATCATAAATTATGATTTCCAGGGTAGGGATTGATCTGCCATTACTGCAACATAGTCCTCCTTGGAGTTTTGGGCAATGGGGCATCACTTAGGCAAAAAAAATAATTGTTATCCACGTAAATAAGGATGATGGTCTAGAAACACAAATAATTAAGCATTGTCAAGAACAACAATAATTTATAGCTTATAGAGTGAACAACTCAATACAACTCGCAAGTCAACCAGAAATGAAGGAAGAGCTTATTTTTCAAAACAATCAAATTTTTTTTGCGGAGATGATAAAAGGACAAAATTGAAGCGGAATCTCCTATAGATCCAAGGAAATTACATTCAAATATCATACAATGGAGTTAGTCAACAATATCAAAATATGATGAAGGTAAGAGAGTCATGTGCCAACTACTTAAGGGGTAGTTAATTAACACCTGATGGATCACTTGACCATTTTAAACATATCTATCGCTCCCTCCGTTCCTTTTCATAAGAGAGAATTTCTAGGTATCACTTGTTCCTATTTATGAGAGATGATTAGAGGTTGTCTTTTTTGGTTAATTTACCATTTTGCCCCCATTAATTACTCATATTAATATCGTTGCATTTATTATCAAGGTCAATTATATTATGTCTCTTACATCTCTCTCCTTATAAAGTGTGTTTTTGGTGAAAAAAAAATGTTACATCTTTTACATATTTATTGTTTCTAACTAGTTTTGACCAACTTTTGATCAACATGGTCAGTTAATTGTCTCTTATAAAAAGGAATGAAGGGGGTACTTTCAAGTGAATTCATAAGGCTCTACTTGTGTAGCATGAAAAAAAAATTGTGTTTATTTCACAGGAAGAGAAAATTTTGTATTAAAAGCACTTAGAAACAATCTAAATTTTACTACAACTTGACGTGGTAACATTTTATCAACATAAAGAAAATTTTTCCAGTTTTAGTTTCAACTAAATATCAGTTTAACACCATCACCTACCCACTGCATGCCACGATGGGCTGCTGCTAGCACCTCACCTATATCACCTATGGAGGCTTATTGCCATCCACCCTAACCCATTATCACCCATAATTGCCATTGCCAATCCAAACTGCCCACTATTGCCACCACATGAAGTGCTCTTCACCAACAACCACCACCAACACAATTTTTTTAGGGAAAAAGTGAATCTTATACTCCTAGAATTATGTCAAAGCTTCACTTGAAGTGTATTTCAGTTATGTTACAGTTCCTAAAGTTTGATGGGTATTTAAGTGGAGCACTTAGCCTCCAAAAAAGCTAGTTATTAGCCCCCCAAAAAAGCTAGTTCTTGAGGTCAGATAACCAACTCACTTAATACCTATAGTGCATTCCATTCTACTCAATGACCGACTTGGACATCCTATAGTAACAAATTTCTGTCAAAATCCTACACGTTCTTTAACATACAGGTCTCCCTCCCTGAGCGACATTTTAAAGGGTTTCTAAGATTCTTGAAGAGAACATAAGTAGAAAAATCATCCAAATATTAAACTTCTGAAACAAAGGAATCAGCCGGCTGCAACTCATTCTAATTAGTAAACCCACTCTGATCTGTATCCAACATCTGCTAAAGTCTGTAAAATGCAAAATATACATACATATATATATATATATATAAAAGAGTAGAGATGAGGGTATGAGTATCAGATACAACACTATACAATAACTGAAATATGAGTGTACGCCAATTTCTAAAATTTGAAAATATGGGCATCAAAGGTCTATAGACCCACACAAAAATAAGATAATAAACACAAAAAATTGAATTTTAAACAAGCATTTCAATTTTTTTTAAACTATCATATAGCATTCATCTCCTTTTACGTCACTTACATTCTCCATGAGTTTTTCTGTCATTTTGAAGCCTTTCAAAATGTACTGCAGAACTTCAAAATGTTTTGAAACATGAAGTGCAAAAACACAACACGGATTCTATCTCCTTTTTTGAAGTATCAATAAGAAGAAGAAAAATTGTTTATGCTTCATCCACCAATTGTAAATCAGACATGTAAATCAATTAGAATCACCAGTAAAATTAAAGAACCATGGGAAGAAAATCCAATTTCTGAGACATTATTCAATGTTCTTGAGTTATCCAATTTAACAGCAAGAGAATTTCTTCATAATATGTATCATGTCAGTCTTTGACTTACAAATGCAATGCATTCATGGTCTTTGCTCCTCTACGAAGAGTTATGTCGTAAGTATGGTCACAAAGGTCTTGCAAAAATAGCTCTAGAGCTTTTGCTGCAAAGAGTCAAGTGTATTGTCAGCCATATATAACCGATAAGCACTTGAAGTGGCCTAGGCTAACTAGACAGCATAATGAAGAAACTCACAGACTAGAACAGGCACTGCTAGTGCTATTTTTCCAATATCTTCATCTGCTTGCATTATCTTCTTTATTCGAGTCTGCAGATTAATGCTTTCATCATGTAACAGTTTGCTTGTACAAGATCTAATTCCTCATATCATGTAGAAGATAGAATGATCCCGATAAGAGTCAAAATTACAGCTTAACCGAACCACTTCAATTATAAAGATTTCCAGAAATGATAGGAAATTATAATCATACTGATCGATATGTCAGCCCGGAACGTTCAAATTATTCAAAACACCTCAAATTACAGCACTTCTTGCTTTTTCAATGGATTTTCGAGCTACCGAACAACATTGCAAAATCCAAAAGCCAGAGGAGAAAAAACTATGAAGAGAAGCAGGATTAACTTACAGCAGGAAAACGGGTATCAAGCTTCTTCCTCATTGATCAGACTTGTGTCACCAAGTTAGAACCCAGGGATGAGAGAGAAAATGGAACCCACAACAACAGAGGATCAGAAGTTCATAACAAAATGATAGCTGCCATCATTCGAAAGGCGCGCACACACAAAATCAAGCAAACTCATCTCAGATCCGAAAATACTCAGTAAACACGGCGAGCTTTTGATGCAATTAAACAGCCATTCTATGAATTTGAGGAACGAATAAAAAGTACGATAAAAAGTTGCAAAAGAAAATTAGAGGGAGGGGCTAATCCCGCGAACAAATGGACAACTCAACAGTTGGAAACTTTCCGCCAAAGAAAATATATAAATAAATAATATGTAAATAATAAATAATAATTATTTATTATTGTCAACCAAGTTGATCGTGATTTATGATGTAATTTCACGTTTCTACATGACGTAACTTTAATTTATAGAATAGTTTTTTTGGGGAATTTATGCAAAAGTCTGGAGTAACCGGTCCGTTTGAAAACGCGGTAGAGAAGTACTTTAACGTAAATTAAAATAAATATATGAAAAAAATTATTTTATTTTACGAAAAAATACTGTAAAACATTATTTTAAACCTCGTTAGCCTCGTTAACGTTTTATCAAACAAACTGAATGATTAAAAGGTTACAAGATTCTCATATTTATTCTATAATCCTATAGGACTTTTTTGCAATCTGTTAAAAGTCTAAAATGCCTCCACTAGTTTGAAAAGTGAGATTGAAGTTAGAAAGTGAGATTCATTCGTTGGAAGTCGCGAATCCGCCTCTAGTCATGCCATTGAAACCGTCGACCCATCTCGCCGTGAAGCCATCACTCAGCTCGCTGTGAAGCGTGGGGTAGGTCGTTGTGAAGCCGTCGCTCAACTCCCTCCTCATTATGGTGACTCAGTCTCTCCTCCCCTTCTCACTATCTCCGGTCTCCAGGTCCATCACTTCCCTAGAGCGGTCACAATCTTCCTTTCCTTCGTCAATCCTCATTCGCACCAGCCATTGCTCTCATTCTCTCACTCAGTCTGTTAGCTCTCACTCTCGCTTGTGTTGGTCGTCTCTCCAGGTTTGATACTTTGATTCAATCTTAAAAGTTGAATCTTTGATTGTTTAGTCTGTAATTTATCAATCTGTGGTGTGGAAATTTATTGTCTATATAGCAAGATGGGTTGGATTGGTTTTTTTTGGCAGTATAAATGATATTTATAAGGTGTCTGCTATCTGTGCTTATAATAAATTGAAAATGATATTTTGGTTTCCCCCTTTTTCATTATTTATGTATGTATGCATATTTTTCATGAATGCCATATCTCTGTTGATTGTTTAATATTGGCTATGACAATATGATGTGGATGTTGAGATTATGTACCATGACATTATTTTTTGTATTGTCCTGCTGAAGAGTTAGGCAATTATTTGTCTGTTTTCTTTATGCTATTACCTTTTAAAATTTATCTGCTTTGATTGATGAATGTGGAATGATGGATTGAGTTGCATGGGTATTTGATTCAGGTGTCTCATCACTTATTGGGGTAGATGCTTTGTGTGGTTCTGGTGATTATGTGATTGCAGACTATGTGCTTCTGGTGTAATGAATGTATTAGCCTGTCAATTTACAACCACTTGTCTTCATCTACACCTTTTTAGGCTATGTTAATGAGTTTAGTTAGTCAAAGCTAATGAGTTAGATTAACCTTGTAATTTTGTGTTTTGAATGGGGAATCTGTGTTTTTAACATGTTTTCTTTAATGTTCATGACTTCCTAGTTTACTTGCAACTGCCTTTTGATGTTTGGAAAACGAGTTATTCAACATTAATGTTGTTTCAGTTTTCTAGGTTATTTTTAGTTTCTATTATGGAGTTATGTGCTGGTGGTGACTTAAGGATGTCCTCATGTAAGGACTTTCATTGTATAAATCTTAGCCATTATGTAACCATAATAAAATAGTTGGTGATATTTTCAACTTGATAATATCAGAAGTTTCACATATGAGGTTACTAAAATTGACGAAGTAGAAGCAAGAAAAAAGGATAAATGTAATGAGGGCTAATGTTCAAACATGATCTCCCCAAATTGATCATAACTTGTTGTTTACAATATATGTTCAGTACTATGTGTTTGACCCTAGAGGTACCAAGGGTGTTTGGTGTTTGCATCTTATCAATGAGAAAGTGAAGATGAAATGCTTACTATACTACCAAGTATTTCAATATTGGTGAAGATTACATATGAACTTGGCTTATATTCGTGTATTTCAGGAAATGAAGATGGAGAAGTATAAAATGATAAAAAGATCGTCCAATTTCTCCGGTTACCACTTGTTCACAAAAGTAAATTTCAAGAATAAGGAGAAGCAGAAACAGAAGGGGAAGGGGAAGGCCGGTAAAGAGGGGAAGTCGTTCACAAGGGTGAGTGTAGAAGTGAGGGATGCATGGTACAGATTGAGTGAGAAGCAAATGGCTTAATATAGTAAGTGGACTAAGGAGATAAAAGGCTTGCGGACATGGAAGAAGTATGGTGTCCCATTCATCATTTGTTTCCCCACTAATTATGGCATATGCAAAGGGAAATAATTTATCTCCTATAAGGTTTTTATTTGCAGTAATTATATTTATTGTTTTGGGTGTGTCTATGTATCTTTAATTTTTCTATAAATTGTTAAATTGTATTTATTATTTTACTATTGAAATAGATCAAAATTTGCTTCTTTGCATATGCTCTCCCTAGTCATCATGATCATGAAGCAATCATTCTTAAAACACGTTTACTTTAGAAAATCCAAAGCATGCATTTGTGTACTATTCATCTTTTATACTTACTAATTCACCTATTGAATTCGATAATGGTCCTTCAAACAATCAACAACCTGGTTAATCATGATGATGATTATTATTATTAGGATTAAGGTGCAAGTTTACTCCGAAATTTTTTTTCTTAGGAGCAATATTGCTTTAGAAGTTTTTTTAGAAGAAATGTTATTCGGAAAGTTTTAAAACAAAGTAATGTTACCATATTCTATCCAAAAATCAATGTTGAATGTTAAGAATTGACATTAACTATTTAATATTTGGTGTGAACCAAAGAGGAAAGATTACAATAACCCATAGCCAATTTGAAATATACACACCCCAAGAAAGTTAAACAAAGTTTAACGATCTACTTAAATCCTTAAACACGGAGAACAAGAACCCTAAGTGTTGGAAGACATCACAAGGTTGATCAAGCCTTGATAAGTCGTTAGTTCAATAAAGAACATTAGAGATAACCCTCTCTCAAGTCTGAAATTGCAAAAATAAAACTCTTTAATCTCAAAACTCAAATATGATCTCTAATCTCAATCTTATTTTAAGAATGAACATTACAATGTATTTATAAATGTTACATTATGAAATTCTATCCTAAAAAATGAAATGCAATCTAGAATATCAAAAGATAAAATTCAAATTTAAAACCGATATCTATCCCAAAATTTAGGAACAATAATATTCAAAAGAATATCTTCTAACTAATTCTATCTAATTCAAAATCCAAAGTTTCGCATAAATAAAATAAATTAAAGATAATTAGCATTTTTATTCAAAATGTGATTATTTAGGCACAAATGAATCCTCCTATGTATATCATATGTCCAAGCTCTTTAAGTTGAAGCCAAGCTTAAAATATGATCTACAGGTCCATTTTCAACCCAGATCAAATTAATGATGTTCTTGGAGTCTTCATTCTTATTTGTTGCTCCAATTGCCATTTGCTTTACTAAAGCTTCTTGCATAAGCCCACTCAATGCTTCTTTAATTCTCTTACCTCTTGTTCTTATAATAGGTTCACTTGTAATTTAAAATTGTTATTTGAATTTGATGCGTCATACTGGATTGCATCAATATTTCTAACGGCAAAAGCCAACATGACTCTATTTTGAAACTTCCGGAGCAACATTGCTCCTAACAAAAAACTTCCGAAGCAAATTTACACATTAACCAATTATTATTGTTGTTGGTGTTATATATGTGATAAGCCTACTTATATATTATTGACAGCTTATTATGTTTCAAAAAAATGTCATTTTGTTTAATATATTATTTAAAATATTTCATTATATGGCCATCAGTCATAATTTTCTTAATTTCATGGTCAGAAGTCACATCTTATTTTTTGTAATGATTCTTTTGTAAAAGTTTACTTTTGGATTTTAATAAATGGTATGAAAAAGATAATTTATGGCATTTTGAGGAGTTCAAATATTGAAAGATACAAAAGAGTTTTGTAACTCTGAAAAATATTTTTACTAAATATAGTCATAAAGACTAATGACTTGAGAATTAAGTTATTGAAAAGTAATAGTCTTGACCAATTACAAAATTTGTTTTTGCTATGACACATTCGCAAACGCCTAAATTAGGAAAGACAACGATGTTTAGTGAATATGAAAATTAAATATTGTGATATGATTACTAAAATTCTAAGCACATGCTACAAGATGGCTAAAAGCAATATAAATAAATATACGCCAATTTATTTAACTTAAATGTCAAAATAAATCCTAAAGGATTATAAATTATTATGAAAAGAATATCAAGAGTAATGATGGTGCTCAAGGCAATGGGCCCGTTTGGCAAACTGCCATAAGTCACTTATAAGTACTTATTCACACAAGCCGAGGCAAATATGTGGATGAGATTATCTCGTTTTGCGAAAAAGTACTGTTGAATGTGCTTATGAAAATAAGCCACTGCTTGCCAAACAGGGCCATTAGTTGTCAAGAAAAATGCCCAATGTTATTATAAAGCCTAAATGAATAGTCATAAGCACATAGGGTTGCATTTGCTTTTTAATTTTATTGTGATTAATTTGTATAAATTATTATAATTATTTCACATCATGATATAATATGTTTATTGTCTCAAATTTTCTTTATTTTACTTTAGCCCTTTTTATATCATAAATAATTGCAATGTAATTGTTATGTAATTTATTTTCAATTTTTGTGTATATCTTCATATTTCAATTGAATTTATGATATATATAATAAATATAATGGTTCCTAAAAAATATACTATATATCAATTTCTCAAGAATTATACATCACAAAAAGAAAAAATGATATAGTTCTTGAATACCTTAAATAAAACTGATACAATTCTTGAAGAACTAATATAGTTCATTTTTTATTTTTTGCGCAAAATAGGTTTACATGATCCATACTTGAGGGGAGATTGTCGGAATACAAGTATAAATCATGTTGGATGATGTTCACTCTTATACTTTCTTATAAATCTCAATTGATCTCCCTAACAAATGTTGTATTAATATTTTAATTCAAATTGAAACATGCTACAGTAAACATGAAATTTACTGATATAAATAAATTCAGTGTTGGCATGATTTGTTCGATTATACAAGTCATATATATAATGTAACAAATTCTTTGAGATTATATATTAGTTAATGCTTCAAAAGAGTCAAAGTTGTTTGACTCAATAAATACTAAGGACTTATTTAAACCTCAACTTAAGCAAGATATTGTTAGTTTAACTCTCTTTGGATATGATGAATGTGTGAGTTCTCACGTTGGATGAAAAATGAAAACGATAAAGCTCAAGAAGAACTATATCATCATTTATTATTTATGTAATAAAACCTATCATTGGTAAGATTGTTTCAAATGAATTATTAGAGTAGAAAAATGAATAATATGGTATAATAACCAGAAGTTTATCAATGGTTGAGAATAATATTATAATAAATATGGAATTTATATATGTATTGTTTGGCATGATCGGTTATATTATCCCGGATCATAAAGATGCAAAACATGATGAAATGTGCTAACATTTAACGAAGAACCAAAATATTCTTTATAAATGACAACCTTTATATTCTTCTTGTCTTCAAAAGAATAAAGTAATATGGAGAACATCACTAGCTGTCTTTGGAATCAAATATGTATAGATTTGATATTCTATCAAATATTTATATATGGGCCAACGTATACTACATTTATGAATAAGATATGCATACGTAGAATAATCATGTTTGTGCATACGATCAACTTGCAATTTGAAGTTTGCAAATTTGTTCAAATTACATTTAGTACATTGTTCCGGATTATGCGACCCATATGATTTTGTTGAAATTTCTAGTGATGACCCTTGAGTTTTCAATAATTATATACTTGATGAAAACATATTTATCAAAATCTCCTTGAATAGCCTCCTTGAAATTTCTAGTGTTTGTCATTTGGCAAAGTTTTCCTATCATGATGGGGAGAAAATGAGTAATTGGAAAAGGGAATACACTGAATGCATTTTCTCAATCAAATCTAAATGCTCAAGTATTGTACTATGAACTAGAAATTCATTAAATATTACATTCATAATGTATTGTCAAATATCTATCAGATGCAATTACTGAACTAGAAGGGACTTTTCAAATCTCATATTTCAACTAAAAAACTCCAAGTAATATAAATGAAATCAAGAAACATGTCGAAATTACGATAGATAATGGCAATAGGTAAGGCATAACTATTTGTAAGACCATTGAAGAGGTCCATGCACATGAAGTTAATAAAGAGATCTTAAAAGGGTATGTCATAGGAAAAGAAACCAATAAAAGATAAAGCCATTGACAATAGTTTTAATGATATTAAATAAGGATCTTGTACACATATCTGTCATGAGATATAAACAGTGAGATAGTTGGCCAGCAGAAAAGAAAAGATGCAATATCAAATATTGTATCTTGAAAATTTTGCTCGAGAACTTTGAAGTATGAAATTAGTATCAATGGACATTTGTACGAGAAAAGAAAAATGCAACCATAGTGGATTAAATTTTCATTTTTTTCTCATTTTTGTAGTTTGGCACTATACGCGTCTATGGAATATGATTTTATTAATCCAAGAATGATTCAAAGAATTAGTGGTATATATTTGAAAAATTATTATACTTATAAAATCTCTGAATGATTAAGTACAAGTAAAGATTTAGACATAAACATATGAAAATCCTCAAAGGATTCTATTTGTCGAAAGCATACAATCAAAATATATGTAAATCCTAGAAGGATTGAAGTTGTCAGAAGGAAACAATACCATCAAAATCTCTATATGGATTAATGAAATCAAGGCACATGGTATAATTAACTCAATGGATATTATTTGAAGAAATGATATATAACATATAATCTGCACACGATGATGTAATTGTTTATTAATATTGAGGACATAAATATCGTTAGAATTCATAAAGAACTTTTATATGAACTTGTGAAGAGTTTCAAAAGTTATGAATTGCTTGAAGAAAGAATATGAAATGAGTGACTTGAAAAGAACAAAATTTTTCCTTCTAGTGCAAATTAAATATTTGAAAGAAAGAATCAGTGCATCAAAAAATTTGTATACAAAGGTTTTAAATTTTTTTATGGACAAATCACATTCATTGGTTCGAAAGTACTATATCTTTAGACGTCAAGAAGATGATGAAGAAATACCTAATCCATAAGTATCATATTTTAATACGGTGGAAGAGCTTATGTGTCTTGCTAGTCACATTAGACTCAACATATCATTTGCTAATTAGCGTGACATAGTTTTTCACCAATAAGAAAGCATTATAATGGAAATTGGATGCTTGTCAGTAGATCACATTTTAATCTACATGTTGATAGATCACAAATGTCGTATTTGTCTCGATAATGAAAACAAGCAGATCGTTACAATGAAAATCCAGCAGATTTATTTACCAAATCACTTGCTATAAGAATATTTGGAACGCTAGTTTGTGAGATTAAGTTTTCCTAACAAGTTTTTTAATAAGCAACACTGAATAGCGTATCAACGAATAATATACTATTTTTCCTCCATTAGGATTTTGTTGCATGGGAATTTTCCTACTTGAAGTTTTTTGACGAGTCACATTCTTATGTAATGGACATCCAAATGAAGTGTTATGAATATAATATTTATATATATGTCTATATCTGTCATAATTTTCTACATCCCTTTAGTGTCTCTTATAGTTATGAAATTGATTTATCCTAAAATTATAAAGTTATTCCTATAAACAAAATGCATCCACTATGTGCTTTCCACTTGATACGAGGAATACTTTTCTCTATTTATCTTCTTATCTCTCGTCGTCCTTTTCTTAGAGCTCACACGGAGTCGATACAAAATTTAGGTTTTAAACATTTCGATCTAAAATTTATGTTTTGAAAGGTGATTATGTTTTGAAAAGTTATTGATTTTTACGGAGTTTGAGATAAAAAGTAGGAAAGATGGAAGGCAAAAAAATAAAAAAGAAAAAATTTATTAGAAGAGAGGACGTGATTTAACTAAAAAATAACATTTTTAAAATTAAAATTTTAAATTGAGATTTTATATTTAAAATAACTTTGCTGAAATTTCTGTTACTTGGAGAAAACTTAAACTTTGTAACCAAGGTACAAACAAGCCCTTTGATTTCATGATACCGAAGAATTAGTTTTTAGCTTAGCCAACAGTACTCATGTCTTGCTCGCTAGTCGCTACGCCTTGTTATTTGCTCTTTCCTGCCCTCATTTTCTTCACCAAACTCGTCGTCGTCTAAGGCATTTTGAACGGGAAAGCAATGGAGAGAAGCTGATCCCAACTGTGTCCGCGTTTCTGAGCTTTGCTCATCTCCTCTGCAGCATCAATCTCCCTTGGTGCAGCAGCTTCAACTCGCTGGAGAGTTCTTCAGATAATAGAGACTCTCATTGAATTTTAATGGCAATTGGGCTAATCATTTTGTCACTGTTCACGTTTGTATTAGCTTTAATTCTACGATTCACTTTCCTTGTGATCAATGGTAGAAGAAGCAGAAGTAAAGCCGTTGGCTTCTTCCACCCCTATACAAATGACGGCGGCGGCGGGGAAAGGTTGCTATGGTGTGCCGTCAGAGCCTTGCAAGAAGAAAGTCCTGACCTAAATTGCGTCGTTTACACCGGAGATCACGATGCCTCGCCTCAGAGCTTGATTGGTCGAGCCGTCGATCGTTTTGGGGTCAAGCTTCTCTTTCCTCCGAAGGTTAGTTTTACTTGTCTTTGGCTCGTATTGTTGCGTTCTGTAATTCACTTGGAGAACATCCTCCTATTCATTTTAGATTTCCTCCATGCTTTATTTGCTTTATAAGGCGGGATGATGGGAAGAAGATTTACGCTCTTTCATTTTGTGGCGATAAGCAGAAGTAATTCAGGTTTAGGGAGAGTGTGACTTTTTTCTATCAAGTCATGTACTACATCCAGTTAAAACATTGATAGTCTTTGGCCTTCTAGATCAAAGGAGGATTTCGTTTTTGAAATAATGGAAGTCATCATTCTATGAATTTTACCCGTGAGAAGATACATGTGATGGTTATTTGATAAGATGAGGTGATTTGTTTTTTCAGTGCTATTTACTTTTGTTTTGTAGGTACAAGAGTCTAATGAGTTCGTTAAATAGTCCTCTTTTATCTTGTTATTCTCATTTCTTAGGTGGTGCATTTGCACAAGAGGAAATGGATTGAGGAAACCACTTACCCACGCTTTACTATGATTGGCCAAAGTCTGGGTTCTGTTTATCTCTCTTGGGAAGCTTTGTGTAAGTTTACCCCATCATATTATTTTGACACAAGTGGATATGCTTTTACGTATCCACTTGCTCGGATGTTTGGGTGCAAAGTTATCTGCTACACACATTACCCTACTATCAGTACAGACATGCTATCACGTGTTCGTCATCGCAACTTGATGTATAACAATGATGCCTTAATTACAAAGAGGTTTGACATTGAGTTTGTTTACACTTCCCATTTTTTCCTTTATATTTGTCTTTGAAAGAATATAATTTGGACTTCTTTAGGAGTTGTTCCGGTCCTTTTCTAAACCTGGAAAATGACCATAATTGTCCTGCTTTTGATAAATTAGTGTACACGTAACTGCCAAATAAATGGAGGGAGAGAGTTAAATGAAAGTTGGGAGGGAAACTCTACAAAAGTAGCTGCATTTAACGCTCCTATTCTGCTTTAGCTTTTATATAATTTAACCATATCATATCTGTTTGTCTAGCCTGGAGCTTTTACATGGGGAAGTACACCTCCAGTGCTGATTCTTTTGCCTTTTCTTTTCTCTTCACCTCATACAAACAACTTTAAATTATATGAACTAAATCCCGGGGCATTATCAGTGTCTAGAATATAGTTACTTCATGGTCTGCCTTGTTTTGGATTTACTGAAGCTGTTGAGTTGTAATATTTGAACTACTATAATTGATCAGAACTAATCTTTAATGAAATTAGAGAACTTCATGTTATTAATTTTTCACCTGTTTGGAACCTAACAATATTTTTCTTGCAGTATTTGGCTTTCTTGGTGCAAATTATTCTATTACACACTGTTCAGCTGGATGTATGGGTTTGTGGGATCTTTTGCACATTTAGCTATGGTAAACTCCACATGGACCCAATCCCACATTGAGAAGCTTTGGGGAATTTCAAATCGCATTAAAAGAGTGTATCCTCCTTGTGATACTTCAGGACTCCAGGTTTGTGATTTTGATTTTTCTTGTCTCCTGCAAACACTGTTGGTCTATAGCCATATCCTCTCCTCCCTTCCCTGTCCTGCTATGTGTCAAATTGGACAACTAGCTTGAATTGCAATTTTCAATATATTGGTCCATTGTTCCCTCTCTTTTGTTGCCTTCTTGAGGAATATTTTTACAATTTGCTAGATCTCACATTCCCCCTCTAGTTCAAATTCAATTTTATCATTTAGTATTTTTTTTCTTAGAAATGGTAATATCAGCTTAATCACTTAACACATTATGAGACGTTTAACTCATTATTTCTAAGCAATTTGGATAGGTGCTTCCTTTGGAGAGACCTGCCAAAAATCCCGTAATCATATCTGTTGCACAATTTCGACCAGAGAAGGTGGGCATATATATAATAACCTTGTGAGTGCGAGGCACGACTGATTTGGTGGCTCATTGGGCTCTTATTGATTATAGAAAATTTACACATTTCTTTTTTTATCTTAGGCTCACGGTCTCCAACTTGAAGCCTTTTCAGTTGCCACTAAAAGACTGGATTCTAGCTTGCCAAAACCGAAGCTCCAATTTGTCGGTAGCTGTAGAAATAACGCTGATGAGGAACGATTTCAAATGTTAAAAGAAAAAGCAATTGAGCTAAATGTGGACAAGCAAGTGGAATTTCACAAGAATCTAACATACAGGTTAGCTGTAGGTCCCGGTATTTGTTGTTATTCTTCTAAAATGATAAAATTTCTCTAGAAAGAATTTAAATTACTGTTTCTGTAGAATACATGTCTTTTCCTTGGTTGATGCATGATGCATCTGGTTCAATGTTTCTATTTTATTTTCTATATTGGAATACTATTCCTGTAATCTCTAATTATCACTTTGTTAGTGGGAGAAGATATACAGTGCTATTTTATATTAAAATTTCTGTCTATTGGAGCTGATACCTACGACAAGGCAAGTGGTGTTAGTTACCTCGTCAATTGGTTAAATTGATTTGTTAATGATGATTTGTATCCACGGAAAGCTAGGGTCTTTTCAATCGTTGTCTTCTTTAGACAAGAAGCCCTTGGTCACAAAAATTGTTGTGGGGTAGCTGAACCCTTAAACTAATTTATATGCTTTTATTTATTTTCATAGCCATAACGTTCCATATTACACCCCACTTAGTGTTATTATGGTTGTCTTTTTGTCCCTATTGCTTTAAACTGCATCACCTGTTGCTGATGTACCTTGTTGTAGTTGTGGCAGCTTCTGTGATTGCATCAGGTCATACGTTTGCTCTACAATTGCCACATTACTTTGCTTTTCGTTATTTTTGGCCCTGACAATCACTTTTTTTTTGGGACATAACCTGAGAATCACTTTGATTTCAATTTAAATTTATTCTGTATTATTGATTCTTTGGAAGAGCCCACTGATTCATATTCAATTTAACATTGCTACTGACTTTGAATAATATCTTCTATTTCAATTTTTATTTTCCTCCTTTACCAAGAGTAAACATCAGCATTTTCAGATTGACGATACTATTTTCTTGAAGACTTGCTTAATATTTTAAGTTTTAGCATGCAGTTAGGGTGCAGAATAGACTATTAGGACTTGCTGTCAGTAAGTTTTGGGGGTATTTACAATTCTACAGTATTACATATCTTTGTAAGTCAGCATTATTTTTACAAGATACAGCTAGATTCTTTTCCCCTGAGATACATGGAATAGATGAAATCTTCAAGTTTTAAAAATTGCACTTGTTTTCTAGTGTGATCCATCTAGCCAACCTCACCTAGTGGGATAAGGTTTGTTGTTGTTATTGTTGTACTTGTTTTTCTAACATTTAAACGTTGCTGAAATGTGTAGAAAAAGATTGAAAAACTTGGGGGAAAAATCTGCAAGAATCAACTGAAGCATGTGGAGAAAAATTTGAAAGAACAAAAATGTTGCACTAATCTTGATAGGAGCTGTAGGATTCATAACTTAGGATAGTGACAATCTTCTGGATCTATAATTCTGTATTGCTTCAACTCTATCAATTATAATATTGATCTGGCATATGATTGAAACCATAAATGCTTGTGTCCTCCAATTGTAATTTTTTCTTACCCTATATACTTCCTCTTGATTGCAGAAATCTTTATCACTTAATCATGGGTTAATACCATTGTTTGTTCTTGCAATTTGATCGAATTTAGTTTTGGTCCTTGTAGTGTGGTTTTTTTTTTTGGTGATCAGTCTCAAATCATGGTTCTTAATGTTTTAGATGGAAGAAGTTGTAGGGACAAAAAATCATGATTTGAAATAAGAGGAACCTAAACCAAAATTCGATCAAACTGTAAAAAATAACAATGGTATTAATACTTTAATCATTTGACTGATTTCAGTACACCATGCAAACATGCAGGGATTTGGTTGAACATTTAGGAAGTGCTGTTGCTGGCATCCATTCCATGACAGATGAGCATTTTGGCATAAGCGTTGTAGAATATATGGCTGCTGGTGCCATCCCAATTGGTGGGTTGATGCATGATTCCCCCTTTGCATAGCAAAGCTATATCTGTCTAATTATTTTTATCTCTAATGAAAGTAGACGCATTTATCTAATTTACAATGTTCCCCCCTTCTTTTAGCTCATAGTTCTGCTGGCCCAAAAATGGACATTGTATTAGAAGAAGATGGACAGAAAACGGGATTTCTTGCCTGCACTATTGATGAGTATGCAGATGCTATTTTGGAAATTGTAAGGATGTCAGAGATGGAGAGGCTTAAAATGGCCACGGCCGCGAGGACACGGGCAAGGAGGTTTTCTGAGCAGAGATTCTATGAAGATGTCAAAGCTGCAGTACGCCCTATTATCTGTCATACATCTAAATGATGATCGAACAACTAATCAACACTACCATTCTAACATAAAGTGAAGATTCCCTGTTGTGTTGTTCTCTGCTAACCCACTTTTCAGATGATTGACCCTTTTTTTTGCTACAGATATAGTTACTCTTTGATTTCTATTTCCTTTCTTAGTTGAAGTTATTTTATTTCTTTTATACGAAATGGTAAACGATTCTATTTGGAGAGTTGTGTTGATTGGTGCATTGTAATATCAGGAAGTGGTTATATTATAATACTTTATGTTAGTTTCTTCTAAGGCTCATGTTGCTTTCTATAAGCATTAATTTAAAACACATTTTTGTAATTCAAAGAAAACAGTTGAACCAAATTCAAAGTAGCATGCTGATAAGACTTGAAACTCGCCAATTAAATTTTACAAAAAGGTTCAGTCCAACCTTTTACAAACAAAACAAACAACTAAATAACAAACAGGTATTTGTGTTTGCATCGTCAGATGGCCGCGGCCCTCTTTTCTTTTTTATGACTTGTTGAAGTAAATGCATATTCTATTTTCCCTGACTTTCTATTGTCCAATCTTGTTCTGCAATTGTTGAAGCTCTTGAGTACAAAAAAAGGTGCAAGACTGGATTGGCTATTTTTTATTCAAAATAAGACTGGTTTTAATTTACTATTTCCACTATCATAAGCGGGATGGTACGTGGGGATTTGAATTAAAGGGAAAATTTGGTGATACAAGTTGATGTGAACTGCATCTCGCGATATTTTGATTCCAGCTAATGATGATGCTATAGCTTCAATCTTAAGCACCCACTTCTTTTTGTTAATGGTGGCTTAAGTTCACTTTTTTTGTAAGAAAAAAATTTAGGACAGTTAAGATATATCTTAGAATTAAAACAATACTTTCATTATTTTTTAATTAAAATTTACTTTCATAATTTTTTTGGTGAAATATACAGTAAATGTTAAGGAAGTAGAACTTGTCTTTTGCTCACCATGTTACTTCCGAATTGTGAGGAAAGTGTGAGGCTTAACTTCTATAACAATTTTCAGTGATAAGTTAAGCATTTTAGTAAACCAAGTAAGGAGGATTGTTATCTCTAGACTAATTTAACTTGCAGACTAATTTAACTTTCGCTCTCTACTTATCCCAAATCAAACGATCCCTTAAATTGAAAGATTGAATGTTATATATATATATATATGCATATGTATATATGTATGTATATAGCAATTCTCCCTGTATAATATATGTGGGAATCATAATTAGGTTTCAAGTAGAAGAAATAATATTTGACAAATATCAAATTTTGTTAGTCACAAGTGAAAATGACCCGTTAACAAGTGAAAATTGCTCATTGATAAAGGACATGTTAAATATTATTTTCCTCATTTGGGATCTAATTGATTCTCCCTATACGTGTGTGTGTGTGTCTGTAAGTTTTCGATTTTCTGGCATACGCGGCATTAACATAAACTTTTACGGTTAAATTTCAAAAATTGTACAATATTTGTTTCTTTTCTTAAAATGATAAGCATATGAAAGAACTAAAACACTATATAAAATTCCTACGGGCGATGAATATAATTTGATGTACAAGAAAATAATTGAATGTATATATTACAAAAAATGTTATTAAAATTAAATTCCAGATATAAATAAATAAGCATTTATTTGTCATATTCTACTGCCCCTAGTCAAATCCAAATCTTTTTTTTTTTTGTGAAATTCAAATCCGAATCTTAGTTTCTAAAAGTTTTTGTATTTGTTTGGGAACTTCGTTCCCCTAATGATCTTAAAATCCGTAAAAACTATCTCAAAATCCATAAAAACCATCTTGAAATCTGCAAAACAATCTAGAAGTCTGTAAATTACTTTCTCCCAACGGAATTCCCAAATACACAAATGTTGAGGTGTATTCAACACTCTCAAAGTAATTTTTTTTTGTGGCACTTAATGTCTTAAACTAATTCTTGATACATTTAAATATCCTCAAGTATTGTATTTTTCCAAAATGCTTTTTGTATCCTAAAGTAATTTTTGATTTAATTAAGTATTTTTTTTCAAAAGCAATGAGTACCGTAAACTTGGGATAATGAATGATATTACAAACATTTGATGGTAACAGATGTGCCAAGAATTAATTTACGATTTTGAGTGACATTAGAAAAATACTCTTGGATAATTATGTACTAAAAATTAGTTTAGATACTGAATGCTGTTAAAAAATATTTTAGTGTGTTAAGTATTATTTAGCACTTTCTTTTTACCAAAAAAATAACTTGACTCTAAAAACTTGGTTGAATGTGATTTGAGTGACTCATTACTCCAAAATTTTGACAAAATGGAATTGTGAGATCGGGATCTTAGGTAGAGACGGGTAATATTTTAGTGGGTAAATTAAAACGTTAAATGGCGAATGAATCCTCCTATGCTGGAAGATCCTTTCTATTGGAAAGCCCATTATCCATTGGAACTTACCTCTTAGCTGATATCCTTCCCGTTTTGTTATCGAGAATATTCTCAAAATTCCATTCTCCATTCTTCCCCTTCTCCATGTCTGAATTCGAATATTTGTTCACAAAAGAAATTCTTAGGTACATCACCGACATGGCTCTTGAACCATTTATTGGAAATTGTGGCCTAAGGACCAATCATTGTACATTAGACATTGTTGATTTTAATGTATTTTTCTCTACTTAATATCATAACTTGTGCATGTTTATTATGAAAAATGCATTCATGGACAAATGATTAAGACCAATATGACTTTGATAAGGCATGGAGATACGAGTCAAAATCTTATGTACTTGTAAGAGTACATGGTACTGCACCGACTCGCTATGAGAAAGCTTTATGAATTATGTCATAAGCTTATCTCGTGTAATCATGTCACAACGCCCTTTGATCTGATATCATCATAGATTCCTATATAAGAGTCGTTTAGTTTTGACTTAATCAAAAGTCATCTTTGACTTGGTGATGCTAAATGCTATAATCGGGTTTAAAGGTTTTCATATAGAGAAATGTGAATGTGAATGATTAAGATGAGATTTGTTCCATGCATTAATAGAGAGATATTACTATGTCCCATGATTAAGTGAGTCTAAGAAATGTATGGTCATACTATAACGAAAGATTTTTTGTTTCTAAGATTAGACTACTCAGGGATCGAGAAAATAATAATCGGGAATGGAAGGATGGTATCATCCATGCCTTATCCTTGATCGAAATATCGTGTGACAAAACGGATATGACGTAGTTACATGACAAGTTAAATCGTGTTAACGATCCTCACGTGATTTGGGTAGTCGCAATGGCTTGTTAGAGGTTATTTGCTCCTTGTGGCCTAATACTAAGTTTAACCCACTACCAACTTCATGTGAGCCTACAGGTTTTGTACGTATGAACAACCCAATACAAACTTTAATGTCCATATTCATTGAATGTAAAATGCATATGAGATTCGATGAATGTGACATTTATTCTAAGATACACAAATATGCAAAACCTAAAATGCTGATAGATACCAATTTATCCTTTACCTTATTCATGGTACCAAATGGGGTTTAAGGAATTCAGAAAGTATTTTCCGATTATTTTTCTTAATATATATTCAAGACAATTAGAATAATATAAAATTATAGGGAATATACAATATTAATTAATCATTTTGTTAATTTCTATAAAGTGTGTGTGTCGCATGTCAAACATGCATGCATGTGAATCATAGTTAAGGTGGTTACATGCATATAATTTCAAATTTGAAAAAAAAATTCTTATTAAAATATAGTTTATAGTTTTCTTCATCTAACTCTTATAGTTAGATTAGTTCACTTTTTCCTGCTTCTCCCCCTTTTGGAGCTCTGAAAAAAGACGTAGGAAATGTGAAGCAATTCAGTAAACACCCCCAATACATATGATGAAAGAAAGCATAAAACTTTTTTTTTTTGGATACAAAAGCATAAAACTTTTGAAGCAACGTTGAATTAAAAAAAAAAAAAGGTTTCGGGATAACATTTCTCCTCCATGAAAACTTTCAAGACATAATAGAACATTAAACCTTTTTAATAAAAGTGATCTTATGGTCGGAAAATAAATAACAACTACATCCCGGCCTCAATGCAAGTGTTGAATATTTGTTGATTGAAAAATTTGTAAAAAATATGTGTTAATTTTTTAGTCAGTTTAATCATTTGCATTGGAAATTTTTTAGGAAATTGAAAGCTCATGCAATCAATAGAAAACGTTTAAAGAAAAATTTAAAAGATAGAATAGATTATGATCTCACACACACACATATATATTATCACAGTAAATCCTTCGGCTACTCTTACGTTTACTATGAGAAAGAATACTTGTTTAGGGCTTGTTTAGAAGCTAGGTTTTGGAGATCAGTTTTTGAAAAATGGCTTTTGCAGATTACAAAGCAAAACCTAGATTTTGAAAAGTAATTTAAGCTTGTTTGGATGTAAGGTTGAAAATAGCTTTTACATATTCGGAGGTAAAACCTAGGTTTTGAAAAATAGATTTTGAAAAATAACTTTTACATATTTTGAGGCAAAACCTAGGTTTTAAAAAGTGATTTATGTTTGGAAAGTTATTAGCTTTTACGGATTTTAAGGCAAAAAAGTGGGTGGGAAAGAGAAAAGTAGGAAAGAAAAAGTAAGAAAGAGAAAACCTAGGTTTCAAACTGAGGTTTTGTAACCAAAATAGCTTTTGGGAAAAAAAATTTTACTTGGCCAAAACCTCGGTTTTGAGGTAAAACCTAAGTTTTGAAACCAAACCTAGGTTCTAGAATTGGTTGCCAAACAAACCCTAATATGTTTGGAAAGTTATAGCTTTACAGATTCTGAAGCAAAAAAGTGGATAGAAAAGGGGAAGGAGAAAGAATGAAAAGTACGAAAGAGGAAAGGGAATAAAGAAAAAGTAGAAAAAAATGAAAGAGAAAGAAAGAAAAAAAGTGGATAGGAAAGGGGAAGGAGAAAAAATGAAAAGTACGAAAGAGGAAAGGGAATAAAGAAAAAGTAGAAAAAATAAAAGAGAAAGAAAGAAAAAAAGTAGGAAAGATGAGAGAAAGAAGGAAAAAAGTAGGAAGAGGAAAAAATAGGAAATAGAAAATCTAGATTTCAAAACCTAAATTTCAAACTGAGCTTTTGTAACTAAAATGGCTTTTAAGAAAAAATTTTATACTTAGACAAAGTTTAAATTTTGAAATCAAACCTAAATTTTAAGAATCACGACAAATAATTGTTATCAATATTCGTAAAGGAATGACGGATCCTGTTTGCATTATTAGTGTTTTTAATTTTTTTTTTGCCAGCTATTAGTATTTCTAATTACTAATTATTGGTACAGATAGGTTCTAGCTGTCCAATGGAAGGACTACATCTAATATATAATTATAAACTAATTAATGATTAATTAATGTTTAAGTATAGCTAATTAATTACTTTCTAGAAGCTAGGCACAAGTCAACTTCAAACTTTGCTTACAGAGGAGTTTTTCGATCTAGATTTGAATAATATTAAAATTATTATATTTTGGTTCAATGCTACAGTAACTCAAATGAAATTTCTTCTACAAATGGTTGAATAATTATAAAATATATTGTGTCTAATTAACATTATATACACAATACATCAATAAAGGAACTATACTTGATTTCTTAATATGATGTGGTGTTCACAATACAAGACCCACAATTTTTAATTTTTCATAATTAAATTACTTGAATTCATAAAATTATCTATGGTTTTTTTAAGAAAAAAAAAGAAATAGACAGTACATAGAAGTGGAAGAAATAGCTACATCATAGAATTTTCATGAATCATGACTTACATCATTATAGGTAAATTTTCTATAAGAAAAAAACAGAAAATTTGAAACAGATTTTCTGATAAAAGTGATCGTTTCGTTTGTTTCAAACTCTTACTTCTTTATAATGAGCTTGTTTGGCATTTCATTTAGAAAAACTAGAAGTCCATTCAATAGTGTTTTTCGCAAAACGAGATAATCTCCTCCTCATATATACCACGGCTTACATAAAAACACTTCTCCACTGCGTTCCCAAATAGGCATCATGCAATGCGATGTAGTGTATTGCAATGTTTATAACCATCGCGTTTGATATGTTATTGAGAGGATTAAATAAAAGAGCTTTTTATATTCAATCAAACAAAAATAAGAATAAAAAATCTATAATAATCACCGATATATAAAAAAAGAAAAGAAAACTCATTTCATCTTCTAACGGTGGTAGACCGGTAGTTGTGGTTCCGCCTACGGTAGCGTTTGAGGTGGCAATGATAGTGGTAGTGGAGAAGATGGTGGCGATGGCAAGGGTGAGTGGTATACATTTTTTTTAGTTATTTACCTTTAATCATTTAGTATCTAACGCTTTTTTTGGACCCTATTATCACATGTTCGAGTAATCGATTAATCGGAATCGAGCATTCGTGGGATCTTTCGTGTGATAAGCTCTTCCAACAAGGTTTAACACTGCTGCATCCCGAATCCAAACCTGAATCCGAGATCCCATATATGTTGATTGGATGCTCTTACCAAGACAACCAAACTTTTGTTGCTAGGGTGAGTGGTATTAAGGAATGAAACAAGACAAATGAGGTTGAAGGGTAAATTGAACTTTTCAAACAT
>JANTPZ010153984.1:1456-15988 GCA_025593235.1 Vachellia pachyceras
TGTATTTTTACGAATTAAACTGTGTCATGTGGGCAAGTAAATTACTCAAGGAGTATTTTTCCCTTGTAAAGGAACTTACAATCTTCAAATAGAAATTGAAAGTACTCAATTTCTATTTTTCTACAATTAGTTATGAATTTTCAAAGTTGGTCCCAAAACCAGTGAATAGTAACTTTCATAAACTTGAAAGTTTTTAAATTGAAACTTTTGGACCCTTTGAACATAATGAGGCTTCCTTTTAATCCTAAACTACTTTGTAATGAAGCTAAGGGGTAAATTAAGGGGTGTCACAAATGGCCTGGTGCCTTTTTGAATCAAATGGATGAATTTTAAAAAGACTAACCAAACATCTAGAATCTGCCTTCAAAAACGAGTAAGGGAGGAAGTTTCCACGCAATTACGAGACAGTGAAAAATTTTCGTACTTTCCGACAAAAGAAGGCCAGAAACGGACGGGTGCCGTTATTGAAACAAATGGATGAATTTTCAAAAGCTACCCAAACATCTAGAATCCGCATTCAAAAATTAGTGAACGAGGAAGTTTCAACGCAATTCCGAGACAGTAAAAAATTTTCGTACTTTCCGACCAAAGAGGGCCAGAAATGGTCGACTGCCTTTTTGAAGCAAATGGATGAATTTTCAAAAGACTAACCAAACATCTAGAATCTGAATTCAAAAACGAATAAGGGAGGAAGTTTCCACACAATTCCGAGACAGTAAAAAATTTTCGTACTTTCCAACGAAAGAGGCCAGAAACGGACGCGCGCCATTTTTTAGGCAGATGGATGGATTTTCAAAAGCTAACCAAACATCTAGATTTCGCATACAAAAAATGAGTAAGAGAGGAAGTTTCCACGCAATTTCGAGACAGTAAAAAATTTTCGTACTTTCCGACCAAAAAGAAGGACCGAAACGGACGGGCGCCGTTTTTTAAGCTATTGGATCGATTTTAAAAAGCTAACAAAACATCTAGAATCCGCATAGAAAAAATGAGTAAGGAGGAAGTTTCCACGCAATTCTGAGACAGTGAAAAATTTTCGTACTTTCCAACAAAAGAAGGCCAGAAACGGATGGGTGCCGTTATTGAAGCAAATGGATGAATTTTCAAAAGCTACCCAAACATCTAGAATCCGCGTTCAAAAATTATTGAGCGAGGAAGTTTCCACGCAAGTCCGAGACAGTGAAAAATTTTCGTACTTTTCGACCAAAGAGGGCCACAAACGGTCTGGTGCCTTTTTGAAGCAAATGGATGAATTTTCAAAAGACTAACCAAACATCTAGAATCCGCAATCAAAAACGTGTAAGGAGGAAGTTTCCATGTAACTCCGAGACAGTAAAAAAATTTCGTACTTTCCGACCAAAGAAGGACAGAAAAGGATGGGCGCCGTTTTTGAAGCTTATGGATGGATTCTCAAAAGCTAACCAAACATCTAGTGTCCGCATACAAAAAATGAGTAAGGGAGGAAGTTTCCACGGAATTCCGAGACAGTGAAAAATTTTCGTACTTTCCGACAAAAGAAGGCCAGAAACGGACGGGTACCGTTATTAAAGCAAATGGATGAATTATCAAAAGCTACCCAAACATCTAGAATCCGCGTTCAAAAATTAGTGAGCGAGGAAGTTTCCACGCAATTCCGAGATAGTGAAAAATTTCCGTACTTTCCGACCAAAGAGGGCCAGAAACTTTTGAAGCAAATGGATGAATTTTCAAAAGACTAACCCAACATCTAGAATCCGCAATCAAAAACGAGTAAGGGAGGAAGTTTCCACGCAACTCCGAGACAGTAAAAAATTTTCGTACTTTCCGACCAAAAAAGGACAGAAACGGTCGGGCGCCGTTTTTAAAGCTTATGGATGGATTTTCAAAAGCTAACCAAACATCTAGAATCCACATAGAAAAAATGAGTAAGGGAGGAAGTTTCCACGCAATTCGGAGACAGTGAAAAATTTTCGTACTTTCTGACAAAAGAAGGCCAGAAACGGACGGGTGCCGTTATTGAAGAAAATGGATGAATTTTCAAAAGCTACCAAAGCATCTAGAATCCACATTCAGAAATTAGTGAGCGAGGAAGTTTCCATGCAATTCCGAGACAGTGAAAAATTTTCGCACTTTCCGACCAAAGAAGGCGAGAAACGGAGGAGTGCTGTTTTTGAAGCAAATGGATGAATTTTCCAAAACCTAACCAAACATCTAGAATCCGCATTCAAAAATGAGTAAGGGACGAACTTTCCACGAAATTCCGAGAAAGTGAAAAATTTTCGTACTTTCCGACCAAAGAAGGCCAGAAACAGACGCGTGTCGTTTTTGAAGCACAAGGATGAATTTCCAAAACCTAACCCAACATCTAGAATCCGCATTCAAAAACGAGCAAGGGAGGAAGTTTCCACGTAATTCTGAGACAGTGAAAAATTTTCGTACTTTCTGACCAAAGGCCAGAGACGGACGGGCGCAGCTTTTGAAGCAAACAGATGAATTTTCAAAAGCTAACCAAACATCTAGAATCCGCGTTCAAAAATTAGTGAGCGAGGAAGTTTCAATGCAATTCCGAGACAGTGAAAAATTTTCGTACTTTCCGATGAAAGAAGGCCAGAAACGGTCGGGTCCCTTTTTGAAGCAAATGGATGCATTTTCAAAAGACTAACCAAACATGTAAAATCCGCACATTCAAAAATGAGGAAGGGAGGAAGTTTCCACTCAATTCCAAGACAGTAAAAAATGTTCGTACTTTCCGACCAAAGAAGGACAGAAACGGACGGGCGTCGTTTCTGAAGCTTATGGATGGATTTTCAAAAGCGAACCAAACATCTAGAATCCGCATACAAAAAATGAGTAAGGGAGGAAGTTTCCATGCAATTCTGAGACAATGAGAAATTTTCCTACTTTCCGACCAAAGAAGGTCAGAACTGGACGGGCGCCGTTTTCGAAGCAAATGGATGAATTTTCAAAAGCTAACCAAACATCTAGAATCCGCATACAGAAATGAGTCAGTGAGAAACTTTCCACGCAATTCTGAGACTGTGAAAAATTTTCGTACTGTCCGAACAAAGAAGGCCTGAAACGGACAGGTGCCGTTTTTGTAGCAAATGGATGAATTTTCAAAAGACTAACCAAACATCTAAATTCTGCGTTAAAAAAGGCATCTGGGAGGAAGTTTCCACGCAATTCCGAGATAGTCAAAAAATTTCGTACTTTCCGACCAAACAAGGCCGGAGACGGACGGGCGCCGTTATTGAAGCAAACGGATGAATTATTAAAACAGAACCAAACATCTAGAATCCACATTCAAAAATTGCGTAAGGGAGGAAGTTTCCACGCAATTCCGAGAGAGTGAAAAATTTTCGTACTTTCGACCACAGAAGGCCATAAACGCATGGGCACCGGTTTTTGAGCAGATGGATGAATTTTCAAAAGCTATCCAAACATCTAGAATCCGCAAACAAAAATGAGTAAGGGAGGAAGTTTCCACACAATTCTGAGACAATGAAAAATTTTCATACTCTCCGACCAAAGAAGGGCAGAAACGGGCGAGCGCCAATTTTGAAGCAAAGGGATGAATTTCCAAAACCTAACTAAACATCTAGAATCCGCATACAAAAACGAATGCGGGAGAAACTTCCCACGCAATTCTGAGACAGGGAAAATTTTTGTACTTTCCGACCAAAGTAGACCAGAAATGGACGGGTGCCATTTTTGAAGCAGATGGATGAATTTTCAAAACCTAGCAAAACATCTAGAATACGCCTTGAAAAATGAGTAAGGGACGAAGTTTCCACGAAATTCTGAGACAGTGAAAAATTTTCGTTCTTTCCGACCAAAGGCCAGAAACGCACAGGAAAGCTAACCAAACATCTAGAATCCACATACAAAAATGAGTAAGGGAGAAAGTTTTCATGCAATTCCGAGAAAGTGAAAATTTTTTGTACTTAAAGACTAGAGAAGGCCAGAAACGGACGGTCGCCGTTTTTGAAGCACATGGATGAATTTTCAGAAGCTAACCAAATCTGGAATCCGCGTTAAAAAATGACTAATGGAGGAAGTTTCCACACAATTCCGAGACAGTGAAAAATTTTCGCACTTTTCGACCAAAGAAGGCCAGAAACGGACGGGCGCCGTTTTTGATGCAAATGGAGAATTTTCAAAATCTAACCAAACATCTAGATCCGCTAACAAAAATGAGTAAGGGAGGAAGTTTCCACGCAATTCGAGACAGGGAAAAATTTTCGTACTTTCCGACCAAAGAAGGCTATAAACGCACGGGAAAGCTAACCAAATATCTTGAATCCGCATTCAAAAATAAGTAAGGGAGGAAGTTTCCACGTAATTCAGAGACAGTGAAAAATTTTCGCACTTTCCGACGAAAGAAGGCCAGAAACGGAGGAGTGCCGTTTTTAAAGCATATGGATGAATTTTCAAAACCTAGCCAAACATCTAGAATCAGCATTCAAAAATGAGTAAGGGACGAAGTTTCCACGCAATTCTGAGACAGTCAAAAAATTTCGTACTTTCCGACCAAACAAGGCGAGAAACGGACGTTTGCCGTTTTTGAAGCAAATGGATGAATTTTCAAAACCTACCCAAACATCTAGAATACGCTTTCAAAAATGAGTATGGGAGGAAGTTTCCACGCAATTCTGAGACAGTGAAAAATTTTCGTACTTTCCGACCAAAGAAGACCATAAATGCATGGGCGCCGGTTTTTGAGCAGATGGATGAATTTTCAAAAGCTATCCAAAGATCTAGAATCACAAAAAAAGATGAGTAAGGGAGGAAGTTTCCAACCAATTCCGAGACAGTGAAAAATTTTCGTACTTTCCGACTAAAGAAGTCTATAAATGCACGGGAAAGCTAACCAAACATCTAGAATCCACATACAAAAATGAGCAAGGGAGGAAGTTTCCACATAATTCCGAGACACTGAAAAATTTTCGCACTTTCCGACCAAAGAAGGTGAGAAACGGAGGAGTTCCGTTTTTGAAGCAAATGGATGAATTTTAAAAAGCTAACCAAACATCTAGAATCCACATTAAAAAATAAGTAAGGGGCGTAGTTTCCACGCAATTCCGAGACAGTGAAAAATTTTGTACTATCCGACCAAAGGAGGCCAGAACGGACTGGCTCCATTTTTGAAGCAGATGGATGAATTTTCAAAAGCTAGCTAAAAATCAAAAATCAGCATTGAAAAATGAGCAAGGGAGGAAGCTTCCATGCAATTCCGTGACAGTGAAAAATTTTCGTACTTTCCGACCAAAGAATGCCAGAAACAGACGCGCGCCGTTTTTGAAGGAAACATTTAGAATCCGCATTCAAAAATTGGGTAAGGGAGGAAGTTTCCGCGCAATTCCGAGAGACTGAAAAATTTTCGTAATTTCCGACCAAAGAAGGCTATAAATGCACGGGAAAGCTAACCAAACATCTAGAATCCACATATAAAAATGAGCAAGGGAGGACGTTTCCACGTAATTCCGAGACAGTGAAAAATTTTTGCACTTTCCGACCACAGGCTAGAAACGGACGCGTGCCGTTTTTGAAGCAAATGGATGAATTTTCAAAAGCTACCCAAACATCTAGAATTCCCATACAAAATGAGTAAGGGAGGAAGTTTGCACACAATTCCAAGACAGTGAAAAATTTTCGTACTTTCCGACCAAAGAAGGCCCGAAACGGACGCTCGCTGTTGTTGAAGCAAGTCGATGAATTTTAAAAAGCTAGCTAAACATCTAGAATCCGCAATCAAAAATGAGGAAGGGACGAAGTGTGCACGCAATTCCGAGACAGTGAAAAATTTTCGTACTTTCCTACCAAAGAAGGCCGTAAATGCATGGGAAAGCTAACCAAACATCTAGAATCCGCATACAAAAATGAGCAATGGAGGAAGGTTCCACGTAATTCCGAGACCATGAAAAATTTTCGTAATTTTCGACCAAAGAAGGCCAGAAAAGGACACACGCCGTTTTTGAAGCAGATGCAAGAATTTTTAAATGCTAGCCAAACATCTAAAATTCGCCTTCAAAAATGAGTGTGGGAGGAAGTTTCCACGCAACTCCGAGACAGTGAAAAATTTTCGTACTTTCGGACCAAAGAAGGCCAGAAACGGACGCGTGCTGTTTGTGAAGCAGATGCATGAATTTTCAAAAGCTAGCCAAAGATCTAGAATCTGCATTCACAAAATGAGTAAGGGAGGAAATTTCCATGCAATTCCAAGACAGTGAAAATTTTTGTACTTTCGAACCAAAGAAGGCCAGAAACGGACGCGCGCAGTTGTTTAAGGAAGTGGATGAATTTTCAAAAGCTAGCCAAACATCAAAAATCCGCATTCAAAAATGAGCAAGGGAGGAAGTTTGTACGCAATTCTGAGACAGTGAAAATTTTTCGTACTTTCCGACTAAGGAAGGCCATAAACGCATGGGAAAGCTAACCAAACATCTAGAATCCGCATACAAAAATGAGCAAGGGAGGAAGTTTCCACATAATTTTGAGACAGTGAGAAATTTTCGTACTTTCCGATAAAAGAAGGCCAGAAATGGACGCGCGCCGTTTTTGAAGCTGATGCATGAATTTTCAAATGCTAACCAAACATCTAGAATCCTGATTCAAAAATGAGGAAGGGAGGAAGTTTCCACGCAATTCCGAGACAGGGAAAAATTTTCATACTTTCCGACCAAAGAATGCCAGAAACGCACGGGCGCTGGTTTTTGAAATGATAAATGAGTCACGGAGGAAGTTTCCACGCAATTCCGATACTGTGAAAAATTTTCGTACTTTCCGACCAAAGAAGGCTATAAACGCACGGGAAAGCTAACCAAATATCTTGAATCCGCATTCAAAAATAAGCAAGGGAGGAAGTTTCCACGTAATTCCGAGACAGTGAAAAATTTTCGCACTTTCCGACAAAAGAAGGCTAGAAACGGAGGAGTGCCGTTTTTAAAGCATATGGATGAATTTTCAAAACCTAGCCAAACATCTAGAATCAGCATTCAAAAATGAGTAAGGGACGAAGTTTCCACGCAATTCCGAGACAGTCAAAAAATTTCGTACTTTCCGACCAAACAAGGCGAGAGATGGACGTTCGTCGTTTTTGAAGCAAATGGATGAATTTTCAAAACCTACCCAAACATCTAGAATCCGCTTTCAAAAATAAGTATGGAAGGAAGTTTCCATGCAATTTCGAGACAGTGAAAAATTTTCGTACTTTCCGACCAAAGAAGACCATAAACGCACGGGCGCCGGTTTTTGAGCAGATGGATGAATTTTCAAAAGCTATCCAAACATCTAGAATCCGAAAAAAAAGATGAGTAAGGGAGGAAGTTTCCACCCAATTCTGAGACAGTGAAAAATTTTTGTACTTTCCGGCCAAAGATGGCTATAAATGCAGGGGAAAGCTAACCAAACATCTAGAATCCACATACAAAAATGAGCAAGGGAGGAAGTTTCCACATAATTCCGAGACAGTGAAAAATTTTCCCACTGTCCGACCAAAAAAGGTGAGAAATGGAGGAGTTCTGTTTTTGAAGCAAATGGATGAATTTTCAAAACCTAACCAAACATCTAGAATCCGCATTAAAAAATGAGTAAGGGATGAACTTTCCACGCAATTCTGAGAAAGTGAAAAATTTTCGTACTTTCCGACAAAAGAAGGCCAGAAAGGGACGGGCTCCATTTTTGAAGCAGATGGATGAATTTTCAAAAGCTAGCCGAACATCTAGAATCCGCCTAGAAAATTGAGCAAGGGAGGAAGCTTCTACGCAATTCTGAGACAGTGAAAAATTTTTGTACTTTCCTACAAAAGAAGGCCAGAAAGGGACGGGCTCCATTTTTGAAGCAGATGGATGAATTTTCAAAAGCTAGCCGAACATCTAGAATCCGCCTTGAAAATTGAGCAAGGGAGGAAGCTTCTACGCAATTCTGAGACAGTGAAAAATTTTCGTACTTTCCTACAAAAGAAGGCCAGAAAGGGACGGGCTCCATTTTTGAAGAAGATGGATGAATTTTCAAAAGCTAGACGAACATCTAGAATCCGCATTGAAAAATGAGCAAGGGAGGAAGCTTCCACGCAATTCCGAGACAGTGAAAAATTTTCGTACTTTTTGACCAAAGAAGGTCAAACATCTAGAGTTTTTGAAGCTTCCACGCCCGCCGTTTTTGAAGCAGATGCATGAATTTTCAAATGCTAGCCAAACATCTAGAGTCCGCATTCAAAAATGAGTAAGGAAGGAAGTTTCCACGCAACTCCGAGGCAGTGAAAAATTTTCGTACTTTCCGACCAAAGAAGGCCAGAAACGGACGCGTGCCATTTTTGAAGCAGATGCATGAATTTTCAAAAGCTAGCCAAAGATCTAGAATCTGCATTCAAAAATGAGTAAGGGAGGACGTTTCCACGCAATTCTGAGACGGATAAACTTTCGTACTTTCGAACCAAAGAAGGCCAGAAACGGACGTGCGCAGTTTTTGAAGCAAGTGGATGAATTTTCAAAAGCTAACCAAACATCTAGAATCGGCATACAAAAATGAGCAAGGGAGGAAGTTTCCACGCAATTCTGAGACAGTGAAAAAATTTCGTACTTTCCGACCAAAGAAGGCTAGAAAAGGACGCACGCTGTTTCTGAAGCAGATGCATGAATTTTCAAAAGGTAGCCAAACATCTAGAATCTGCATTCAAAAATGAGTAAGGGAGGAAGTTTCCACGCAATTCCAAGACAGTGAAAATTTTTCGTACTTTCCGACCGAAGGCAAGAAATGAACGCGCGCCGTTTTTGAAGGATATGCATGAATTTTCAAATGCTAGCCGAACATCTAGAATCCGCATTCAAAAATAAGTAAGGGAGGAAGTTTCCACGCAATTCTGAGACAGTGCAAATTTTTTGTACTTTCCGACTAAAGAAGGCCATAAACTCACGGGAAAGCTAACCAAACATCTAGAATCCATATTCAAAAATGAGGAAGGGAGGAAGTTTCCACGCATTTCCGAGATAGGTATAAATTTTTGTACTTTCCGACCAAAGAAGGCCATAAACGTACGCGCTCAGTTGTTGAAGCAAGTGGATGAATTTTCAAAAGCTGGCCAAACATCTAGAATCCGCATTCAAAAATGAGCAAGGGAGGAAGTTTCCACGCAATTCCGTGACAGTGAAAAATTTTTGTACTTTCCGACGAAAGAAGGCCAGAAACGGACGTTCGCAGTTGTTGAAGCAAGTGGATGAATTTTCAAAACCTAGCCAAATATCTAGAATCCGCATTCAAAAATGAGCAAGGGAGGAAGTTTGCACGCAATTCCGAGACATTGAAAAATTTTTGTACTTTCCGACCCAATAAGGCCATAAGCGCATGGCAAAGCTAACCAAACATCTAGAATCGGCATACAAAAATGAGCAAGGGAGGAAGTTCCCACACAATTCCGAGACAGTGAAAAAATTTTCGTACTTTCCGACAAAAGAAGGCTAGAAAAGGACGCACGCCGTTTCTGAAGCAGATGTATGAATTTTCAAATGGTAGCCAAACATCTAGAATCCGCATTCAAAAATGAGTAAGGGAGGAAGTTTCCACGCAATTCTGAGATACTGAAAATTTTTTGTACTTTCCGACCAAAGAAGGCAAGAAACGCACGCGTGCCGTTTTTGAAGCAGATGCATGAATTTTGAAATGCTAGCCAAACATCTAGAATCCACATTCAAAAATAAGTAAGGGAGGAAGTTTCCACGCAATTCCGAGACAGTGCAAATTTTTTGTACTTTCCGACTAAAGAAGGCCAAAACGCACGGGAAAGCTAACCAAACATCTAGAATCCGCATTCAAAAATGAGTAAGGGAGGAAGTTTCCACTCAATTCCGAGACAGTGAAAAAATTTCGTACTTTCCGACTAAAGAAGGCCATAAACGCACTGGAAAGCTAACCAAACATCTAGAATCCGCATACAAAAATGAGCAAGGGAGGAAGTTTCCACACAATTCCGAGACTGAAAAATTTTCGTACTTTCCATCCACAGAAAGTCATAAATGCACGTGAAAGCTAACCAAACATCTAGGATCCACATACTAAAATGAGCAAGGGTGGAAGTTTCCATGCAATTAAGCATTAAAAAATAAGTAAGGGAGGAAATTTCCACGCAATTCTGAGACAGTGAAAAATTTTCGTAATTTTCGACCAAAGAAGGCCAGAAACGGATGTGCGGCATTTTTAAAGCACAAGGATAAATTTTAAAAAGCTAACCAAACATCTAGAATCCGCATTCAAAAATGAGTAAGGGAGGAAGTTTCCACGCAATTCGGAGAGAGTGAACAATTTTCGAACTTTCCGACCAAAGAAGGCCAGAAACGGACAAGCGCCGTTTCTGAAGCAAATGGATGAATATTCAAAAGCTAGCCAAACATCTAGAATCCACATTCAAAAATGAGTAAGGGAGGAAGTTTCCACGCAATTCCGAGACAGTGAAAAATTTTCATACTTTTCGACCAAAGAAGGCCAGAAACGGACGCGCGCAGTTTTTGAAGCAGATGCATGAATTTTCAAATGCTAGCCAAACATCTAGAATCCGCATTCATAAATGAGTAAGAGACGGAGTTTCCACGGAATTTCGAGACACTGAAAAATTTTCAAAAGAAGGCGATAAATGCACGGGCGTCGGTTATTGAGCAGATGGATGAATTTTCAAAAGTAAACCAAACATCTAGAATCCGCATTTAAAAATGAGTAATGGACGGAGTTTTCACGGAATTTCGAGACTGTGAAAATTTTTTGTACTTTCCGACCAAAGAAGGCCATAAACGCTCGGGTGTTGGGTTTTTGAGCTGATGGATGGATTTTCAAAAGCTAACCAAACATCGAGAATCCGCATACAAAAATGAGCAAGGGAGGAAGTTCCCACAGAATTCCTAGACAGGGAACAATTTTCATACTTTCCGTACAAAGATGGCAGAAACAAACGGACGCCTTTTTTGAGGAGATGGATGAATTTTCAAAAACTAACCAAATATCTTGAATCTGGATTAAAAAATGAGCAAAAGAGGAAGTTTCCGCGCAGTTATGAGACAGTGAAAAATTTTCGGACTTTCTGACCAAAGAAGGCCAGAAACGGACGCACGCCGTTTTTCAAGCTGATGGATGAATTTTCAAAAGCTAGCCAAATATCTAGAATCCGCATACAAAAATGAGCAAGGGACGAAGTTTCCACGCAATTTCAAGACAGTGAAAAATTTTCGTACTTTCCGACCAAAGAAGGACAGAAACGGACACGCGCCGTTTTGCAAGCTGATGGATGAATTTTCAAAAGCTAGCCAAAATATCTAGAATCCACATACAAAAATGAGCAAGGGACGAAGTTTCCACGCAATTTTGAGACAGTGAAAAAAATTTCGTACGTTCCAACCAAAGAAGACCATAAACGCACGGGCGCCGGTTTTTAAGCTATTGAAGAATTTTCAAAACCTAGCCAATCATCTAGAATCTGCATTCAAAAATGAGTAGGGGAGGAAGTTTCCACGCAATTCCAAGACAATGAAAAATTTTCGTACTCTTCGACCAAAGAAGGCCTGAAACGAACGGTTGTCATTTTTTAAGTAGATGGATGAATTTTCAAAAACGAACCAAATATATAGAATTCGGATTAAAAAATGAGCAAGAGAGGAAGTTTCCACGCATTTCCAAGAAAGTGAAAATTTTTGTTCTTTCCGACCAAAGAATCCCAGAAACGAACGGGCGCCGTTTTTAGAGCAGATGGATGTACTTTCGAAAACTAACCAAATATCTAGAATCCGAATTAAAAAATGAGCAAGAGAGGATGTTTTCACGCAATTCTGAGAAACTGAAAAATTTTCGTTCTTTCCGACCAACGAATGCCAGAAACGAACGGGCGCCGTTTTTAGAGCAGATGGATGAATTTTCAAAAAAATCACCAAATATCTAGAACCCGCATAAAAAATGAGCAAGAGTTAAAGTTTCCACGCAATTCCGAGAAAGTGTAAAATTTTCGTACAGTCCGACAAAGAATGCCAGAAACGAACGGGAGCTGTTTTTAGAGCAGATGGATGAATTTTCAAAAAACTAACCAAAATCTAGAAGATGCATTCAAAAATGAGCAAGAGAGTAAGTTTCCACGCAATTCCGAGAAAGTGAAAAATTTTCGTACTATCCGACCAATGAAGGTAGAATCAAACGGTAGCCTTTTTTGAGCAGATGGATGAATTTTCAAAAAGAAACTAAATATCTAGACTTCGCATTCAAAAATGAGCAAGAGAGGATGTTTCCACACAATTCCGAGACAGTGAAAAATTTTCGTACTTTCCGACCAAAGAATGTGGAAACAAATGTTTGCCTTTTTTGAGCAGATGGATGAATTTTCAAAAACTAACCAAATATCTAGAATCAGCATTCAAAAATGAGCTAGAGAGGAAGTTTCCACGCATTTCCGAGAAAGTGTAAAATTTTCGTTCTTTCTGACCAAATAATGCTAGAAACGAACGGGCGCCTTTTTAAAGCAGATAGATGAATTTTCAAAAACTAACCAAATATCTAGAATCCGTATTCAAAAATGTGCAAGAGAGGAAGTTTCCACGCAATTCCGAGAAAGTGAAATATTTTCGTTTTTTCCGACCAACGAATGCCAGAAACGAACAGGCGCCGTTTTTAAACCAGATGAATGAATTTTCAAAAAACTCACGAAATATCTAGAATCTGCATGAGGAAGTTTCCACGCAATTCCGAAAAAGTGAAAAAATTTTCCTACTTTCCGACCAAAGAAGGCAGAAATGAACTGGCGCCGTTTTTAGAGCACATGGATGAATTTTCAAAAAACTCACCAAATATTTAGAAGCCGCATACAATAATGAGCAACAGGGGAAATTTTCACGCATTCCGAGAAAGTGAAAATTTTGTACTTTCCGACCAAAGAAGACAAAAAACGAGCGGGCGCCATTTTTTTAGTAGATGGATTAATTTTCAAAATCTAAACAAAGATCTAGAATCCGGATTAAAAAATGAGCAAGTGAGGAAGTTTCCACGCAATTCCGAGAAAGTGAAAAATTTTCGTTCATTCCGACCAAAGAGTGCCAGAAACGAACGGGCGCCGGTTTTAGAGCAGATGAATGAATTTTTAAAAACTAACCAAATATCTAGAATCTGGATTAAAAAATGAGCAAGAGAGGATGTTTCCACGTAATTCCGAGAAAGTGAAAAATTTTCGTTCATTCCGACCAAAGAGTGCCAGAAACGAACGAGCGCCGTTTCTGAAGCAAATGGATGAATTTTCAAAAACTAACAAAATATCTAGAATCCACATTCAAAAGTTAGTAGGGGAGAATATTTCCACGCAATTCCAAGACTGTGAAAATCTTTCGTACTTTCCGACCAAAGAAGGCTAGAAACGGACGGGCGCCGTTTATGAAGAAAATGGACGAATTTTCAAAAACTAGCAAAACATCTAGAATCCTCATTCAAAAATGAGAAGGAAAGGAAGTTTCCAAGCAATTCCGAGACTGTGATAAATTTTCGTACTTTCCAAAAAAAGAAGGCCAGAAACGGACGAGCGCCGTTTCTGAAGCAAGTGGATGAATTTTCAAAAACTAACCAAACATCTAGAATCCTCATTCAAAAATAAGTTGGAGAGGAAGTTTCCATGCAATTCCGAGACAGTGAAAAATTGTCGTACTTTCTGACCAATGAAGGCCAGAAACGGACGAGCGCCGTTTCTGAAGCAAATGGATGAATTTTCATAAACTAACCAAACATCTAGAATCCTCATTCAAAAATAAGTTGGAGACGAAGTTTCCACGCAATTCTGAGACTGTGAAAAACTTTCGTACTTTCGACCAGAGAAAGCCAGAAACGGACGTGCACCGTTTCTCAAGCAAATGGATGAATTTTCATAAACTAACTAAACATCTAGAATCCTCATTCAAAAATAAGTGGGAGAGGAAGTTTCCACGCAAGTCCGAGACTGTGAAAAATTTTCGTTCTTTCCGACCAAAGAGGGCTAGTAACGGACGAGCGCAGTTTCTGCAGCAAATGGATGAATTTTCAAAAACTAACCGAACATCTAGAATCCTCATTCAAAAATGAGTAGGAGATGAAGTTTCCAAGCAATTGTGAGACAGTGAAAAATTTTCTTATTTCCGACCAAAGAAGGTCTGAAACGGACGAGGACCGTTTTCTGAAGCAAATGGATGAATTTTAAAAAACTAACCCAACATCTAGAATCCTCATTCAAAAATGAGTAGGACAGGAAGTTTCCACGCAATTCAGAGACTGTGAAAAATTTTCGTACTTTCCGACCAAGGAAGGTCTGAAACGGACGAGCGCCGTTTATGAAGCAAATGGATGAATTTTGAAAAATTAACACAACATCTAGAATCCTCATTCAAAAATGAGAAGGAAAGGAAGTTTCCAAGCTTATGCGGATCAGCAAGCTAACTCTTTGAATTCAAGTGATCCATTGCAAATTCCAAGTGGTCCAATCACAAGGGCAAGATCCAAAAAGATTAAAGAAGCATTAAATGGGCTAGTGCAGGAGACATGGACAAAGCAAATGGCGATTGGATCAGATCT